>JANVCL010328808.1:0-17682 GCA_026546855.1 Erythroxylum incrassatum
TGATTAAGAAGAATTAAGTGAATTGAAATTTGTGCGAGGATGAGTTTCCAAAAAGGAAATTATATGGATTGGTTATGATTTGAATGAGTTTGAATAAAGAGAAAGAGAACAGAAATGTATGAAAAAAAATTTTAGATCGGATTTCGGAATGGTTAGTCTTAAGGTTCCAACGCAATTTTTTGTTTCCTAAGATTTGCGCTTTCGAATGTCGGCATTTGCTTCCGTTTCGTTCCGCTTTGAATTCGAAAAGAATCTGTGCTTTTGATTTCTGTTTTCGATTTTATTTGCTTCATTTTCGTTTCCGTTTTCTGGTTGGGATCCGGTCTCCGGATCGGGTCCCAACATCAATTCTATCTCTAAGAATCTCAAAAGTTGTTACGAAGTTAAGAATTGGGTGCAATACGTTGAATGGAAAATTCGTCTTTGAACATTAGGGGCAAAATTGGGATTGATATAAATATATTTTGGCAAAGTTGCCTACTGGAAAGTTGTAGATCTTTCTTTCATGTTTACAACTAGTACGAAAATTTTGGATATCGGAGCTGAAAGTTATGTTCTTTATAAGTGGAGACGTTCTGGAGACAAAAGTAAGGCGATGCAAATGAAAGAAGGGAGAGGCTTCGTCTCTGTTACTGTTTATCCTTTCAGTTACTATCCATACCTATTGTCTCAGTTACTGTTCATCGTCTCAGTTACTGTTCACACCTATCGTCTCAGTTACTATTCATCTTTTATTATCTATTCCATTTTCTAACCTTCAGACGATAGAATTTGTCTTTGATGTCTTTATGAAAGTTGTAGATCTTAAAGTCCTCTTTCCAACCATCTGAAGAACACCTTAATCCGATATCTATAGGGAAGGTTATGACAATTTTTCCAACCTTGTATCATCTAATGACGTCACTTCATCTTACAATGACGTCATATAGTCTGTTCCATTTTCTGCCCTTCAGATGATATAATTTGTCTTCAAGATCTTCACAAAAGTTGTCGATCTTGAAGTCTTCTTTCAAACCATCTAAATAACAGCTTAATCAGATATATGTAGGGAAAGTTATGGCAAATTTTCCAACATTGTATCATCTAATGATGTTACTTCATCTTACAATGATGTCATATAATATGTTCCATTGTCTACCCTTTAGATGATAGACTTTGTCTTCATAGTCTTGATCAAAGTTTTAGATCTTGAAGTTCTCTTTCAAATCATCTAAAGAACACCTTAATCCGATTTCGGTAGGGAAAGTTATGGCAATTTTTCCATCCTTGTATCATCAGATGACATCACTTCATCTTACAATGATGTCATATCATCTGTTCCATTTTCTACCCTTCAAGCGATAGAATTTGTCCTTGAGATCTTCATGAAAATTGTTTCTTGAAGTCCTCTTTCCAATATTCTAAAAACAAGATCAAGCTGACATTGTTTGTGAAAGTTACGAAAATCGCGCCAAAATAGGTTCAATTTGATTGAGGTCATAAATATGGTTGTTTCTTTTGACCATAACTTCTTTACTAGACCTCCAAATGACCTGATTCTTGAACCATTGGATTCGTAAGACTTTTCTCTATTTCTCCACCAAACATATTAGCCATTTGAAATGAAGTGAGAATGATTGAGTGAAAAGCATGGGACAGGTACAGTGAGTGTGTTCTTAAATAATATAAACTGGTGTTATTCCATCAAACATAGTTCAGTATTTTGAGGATTTATAGAGCTCTACTGATCCAAATGAGATAATTTCTAATTTGGAGTAAATTAGAGACATGGAGCTACAAATGGTATGAAGAAATTGAAATCTAATTCAGTCTCTAAGATGTTTAAATTTTAGATGGAAGTTGTGAATAGTATACTGTTATGGACAAGAGCAATCCAAAAATGTTTAAAGTATATCTTTTGAATCATTGAATCAAATCGAATGATTTTGGAGGCATTAGAAACTTAAGACAATGGGGGGCATTTTTTTAGAAGAAAGTGATATGATAGATTGTTCAAGGGTACAGTTGGCAAGACACTTAAGTGTAAAAGACATAAGGCATAAATGGAAGGGAAAATGGGACAATTCTCTCTCACTAAGGACATAATTGAAAGAAGAAGTGTTGTCTTGCTTATAAATAAATCAGAAAATGTGAATGAGAAGATTCTAGAGAAGCAAAACGTGAGGATGAGAAAAGAGATAAGTGAGAGAAATATGAAAAAGAATGATAAGAGAGAAAGAAGAGAAAACAAGCTAGGGTTTTAATTCTTCTTCATCTTCAAGAAAGATTTTGAAGTTGATCAAGAAGAGAAAAAGGAAAAGGAAGGAAAGAGCTCCAATTTGAGCTAAAGATCTCTTAATTTGGTGAAGAACAAAGGAAACCAAGGGATTCCTACCCAAGAACAAGGGGAAAGACAATCTTGACTTGGAGTTTTACAAGCAATCCAGATCAATTGTTCGCATTCAGGTGTTCCAAAATTTGGAAGCAAATGCTAATTTGGAGCGTACTGTGAGTAGACCGAGATGGTCTCACTTTATTGTTTATTATTTGAAATTCTGTATTATATTACTATTGAATGATTATGTAGATGTGATTGTGTATGTTGGTTTCCAAACAGGAGGTTCGATGATGGTGATATTTGATTTGAATATTGAAGTGCCGTTGAATGTGAATTGGGTGAATTATGTGTACTTATGTGATTGTGAAATGTGTTAGGAATGTGTATTTGCATATGAATGAAAGTGTGGATTCTCAACTTTAATGTTGAACGCCGGACTAAGGTCTGATAATTTGCAAAAGTGATTGAATGGGATATGCAATTGTGAGTGATGCATTCCATTGCATGAATGCATGAAACATAATGGCAGTTGTGACCAGAGTAGTCACCAATCAGAGCTACAAGCTCATCGTGTGAAAAAGAGCCTCGAGCTCAAAAGTGATTCAAAGCCTCAGGCTTAACGTTTAATGAGCCCTATATGGGACAGTTATCAATGAGCTCAGTATCCAATAGATACGGGACAGTTTAGGCACTTGGTCACAACAAAACAACAAATGGAAAGAGAGTCTCATGTGCATTGCATATGCATGATATGAATGATTATAATGGTTTGAATGATTTCTGAATGTAATATGTGTTGAATGTAATATGTGAAATGGCTGATCAAGTGTATGTGATTTAATATGATTGTTAATGAAATGATGTGAATTGTATGTGTTATTTAATGAGTGAGCCATCGATGATGGTCACTTACTGAGTTCGCAAAACTCACTCAAAATTTGCAAATATTTTTCAGGTTCAAAAGAATACCCCATTAGGCTAACGGACGTATACCTACAGTATACAAGTGAAGGATAGAGGTCAGGATCAGCTCGCATCTGCATTGCATTTCTCTATTTTGTAATGAATTGTATATTCCGTAAACTTTTGTATAATTTGCATTTCAAAATGACTCAAGTGTTTTGTATTTCTGAAAGCGCCCGAATGTCTATTGAAAATTGTGCTAATTGAAAATGTGTATGAATGAATGTGGGCCCAATTTGAGCATCGATTTTTGCATATTGTGTTGTGATTGATTTTTTAAAAAAGTTATATCAATTTCTGACTGATTGAGTGCTTTAGCTGTCACCCTCGTGGGGCACGGGCTCGGATATCACCCGCGATGTCGGGTTCGGGTCATTGCAGGAGTGGGGTTCTACAGATATGGTTTGTTTGAGCATGAAGCCTCCTGGGGTGACGGACGAGCAGATCATGTTGAGGGCATTCCTATTTTCACTCAAGGATGAAGCAAATGACTGGTTGTTTGATTTACTAGCGGGAAGCGTAAATACTTGGGTGGAGATGAAGAGACTGTTCTTAAAGAAATATTTTCTAGCCTCAAAGACGGCAAGTATTCAGAAGGAGATATGTGGCATCAAGCAGCATAATGGAGAATCCCCTTATAAGTATTTGGAGCGGTTCAAGAATTATGTGTCGATTGTCCACACCACAACAAATTGGAGAAACTTCTCATCCAATATTTCTATGAAGGATTGTTATCGATAGAGAGGAGTTTGGTTGATGCAGCAAATGGTAGGGCACTTTGCGAGAAGACTCTCCTCAAGGCCAGGATCTTACTTGACTGGATGGTTGCTAACACGCAACAATTTGGCACTCACAATGATATTCGACAAGTAAACGAGGTAAATGCTTCATCTATCAAACATCATTTAAATGAACTAACATCTTTTGTCAGACAGATTGTAGTTGGACAGGCACAAGTGAAAGTATGCTGAATATGCTTAAATACTAGCTATCCAGCTGATGAGTGCCCGACATTACAAGAGGGAAGTATAGAGTACGTGAATGTTGTAGGAGGGAACTTCCTGAACCGGTACAACCTATACTTATAGACATACAACCCAAGTTGGAGGGATCACCCTAACTTGAGTTATAAAGGAAACTGACAGCAAAATTTCTTCCAAAATCGGTCGTAAGGAGCACAAGGATTTCAACCAAGGCAACATGGAGCACATGGAGCTTCTTCTTCCAATTCAAGTACATCTTTAGAAAAACTTGTTAAGAATCTTGTTGCTAACAATTTGCAATTTCAACAAGATATGATGCAATTACAACAAAGTATGCAACAACTTAATCAAAGTGTACCGCAAATTCGTCAGGAATCAAAAGCAATCACACAAAATTTAGAAAACCAAATGGGTCAGATGGTAATGAGGTTCAATCTCCTAAATTCGCAAAGTGGAGGAAAATTGCCATCCTAACCTAAGATAAACCCGAAGAATGTCAGTGTTATCAACTTGAGGAGTAGAAAGGAGATTGAGGGTCTAAGAGAACCCCACTAAGGATTTCTACCAAGGAAGAGATCGAGAACCCCACTAAGGATTTCTACTAAGGAAGAGATCGAGAAGGAATTAAGAAAGGGAGAAAATCTATCATCAAGTACGAACGTAAATTTCAAAAGTCCCAATATTATTAAAACTAACCCTCCACCTTTTCCAAGTAAATTGACAAAACCAAACAAGAAGGGGAAAGATAAAGAGAAATTGGAGACTTTCCGAAAGGTGGAAGTTAATATACCTTTGCTCGAGGCAATCAAGCAAGTACCAAGGTATGCCAAATTCCTCAAAGAACTATGTACACATAAGAGGAAACTAAAGGGTGATGAGAAAATGATGATGGGTGAGAATGTGTCGGCAGTATTCAGAAAGAAGATACCTCCAAAATGTCAAGATCCAGGTATGTTTACCATTCTTTGCAAAATTGGTAATACTGTAATCAATAGAGCTATGTTAGATTTGGGTGCTTCTATTAATGTGATGCCATGTTCGATTTATGCTTCTTTGAATTTGGGTACATTGAAAGAAATGAGTGTAATCATACAATTGGCTAACCGCACTAATGCTTATCCTAATGGTGTGGCTGAAGATGTTTTGGTGTAGGTGAACAAGTTAGTATTCTTGCATATCTCTATTTTATGGATATGAATGATGACATCTTATGTAATCTAATACCTATCTTGTTAGGGAGACCATTTCTTAATATGACTCAAACTAAGATAGTTGTTAGTGAAGGCACCCTCATAATGGAATTTGATGGGGAAATAATTCATTCCAATATTTTTGATGCTATGAAACATCCTCTTGATGATCATTGTATTTTACTATTGATGTGATTGATCATTTGGTGTAGGAAATGTTTAAATTAAGTTGCAGGGATCATTTGGAAACAGTTTTAACTGAGGATATGGAAGTAGAAGCTAATATTGATGTTGAGATGGGAGAAGAGCTTATGAAAAGGACAATCTCCTTGGACTTATTAGAAAGCTCTCCAAAAATGTATGATTTGGCTTCTATACAACTATCTGATGCTCACCAAAATTTGTTACGTTCTGATGTGCAGGCACCAAAATTGGAATTAAAGCCACTCCCTACACATCTGAAGTACACCTATGTGGGAGATAAGCAGACTCTCCCAGTTATCATTTCAGTGAAGTTGACTTTAAATTAAGAGGAGAGGCTGGTTCAAATGCTAAAAGAGCATTAGAAGGCCATCAGGTGGACTATCGTAGATATCTAAGGGATAAGTCCTTCTATATGCATGCGCCACATTTTATTGGAGGAGATGCAAAATCCACAAGGAAAGCTCAGCGTAGTCTGAATCCTACAATGATGGAAGTTGTGAAGACAGAGGTACTGAAGCTTCTCGATACTAGGGTTATCTACCCAATTTCCAATAGTAAGTGGGTAAGCCTTGTTCAGGCGGTTCCAAGGAAGTCTAGAATCACTGTTGTGACAAACCAGGAAGGTGAGTTGGTTCCCACCCAAGTGCAAACTTGGTGGTGAGTATGTATTGATTATAATTAAATTCTGTTATCCGTAAAGACCAGTTTTCCCTTCCTTTTATTGACCAGATGCTTAAGAGATCGACTGGTTATGACTATTATTGCTTTTTAAATGGCTTTTCAAGTTATCTTTAGATCTCAATCACTCCGGAAGATCAAGAGAATACCACATTTACATGCCCATTTGTTAGGTTTGTCTACTGAAGGATGCCATTCAGGTTATGTAATGCACCTGCAACATTTCAAAGGTGTATGGTAAGCATTTTTTTCATAATATGTTGAGAAGATTATCGAGGTATTCGTGGATGATTTTAGTGTGTATGGATCTTCTTTTAATGAATGTCTTGAGAATCTTGTCATTGTCTTGGAACGATGTATAGAAACTAACCTTGTATTGAACTGGAAAAAATGTCATTTTATGGTGGATTAAGGTATTATTTAAAGCCATGTGATATCTACTAAGGGTATTGAAGTAGACAAGTCCAAAGTTGATCTTAGTTCTTCTTTACCTTACCCCTTTACTGTGAGGGAAGTTTGTTATTTTCTTGGGTATGCAAGTTTTTATCGAAGGTTCATTAAAGAATTTTCGAAGATAGTCGTACCACTATGCAAGCTTACTCAACAAGATGTCTCCTTTGAGTTTGACGAGAAATGCAAGTAAACATTCAAAAAGCTTAAGGAGCTTCTGTCATCCCCACTGATGATTCAACCGTCAAATTGGAATCTCCTTTTCGAGATCTTGTACGATGCAAGTGATTATGCAGTGGAGGCAGTTCTATGACAAAGAATGGGAAAAGCTTTGCATGCCACCTACTATGCTTCCAAGACAATAAACCCAGCACAATTTAATTATTCCACTACTGAAAAAGAACTCTTATCTATGGTTTTTGTTTTGGAAAAGTTTAGGTTGTATTTGTTTAGTTCTAAAGTGATTGTTTATTCTGACCATACAGCTTTACGATACTTACTCACGAAGAAGGAAGCAAAATGAAGGCTGATCAAATGGATTCTCCTCCTTTAAGAATTTAACTTGGAAATCAAAGATAAGAAGGGGCAAAAAATATGGTGGCAGACCATCTCAATCGACTAATTAAGGGAGAAGATGATATCGCCCTACGAGAAACCTTTCCGGATGAGCAATTATTTTCCCTGATAAAACACTACCATGATATGCCAACATTGTTAATTTTTTAGTTACTAACGAATTACCTGTTAGTTTGTCAAAAGCTTAAAAGGATAAGCTATGGAGTGAAGCGAAGTATTACATATAGGATGACTCGTATCTTTGGAGGCACTACGAAGATCAAGTTATCAAGAGGTGTGTACTAGAAAATGAATCATCATCAATTTTATCCTTCTACCATTCATACGCTTACGGAGGACATTTTGGAGTGAAAAGGATAGTTCATAAAGTTCTGGAGAGCGGCTTCTACTGGTCAACATTGTTCAAAGATGCATATACCTTCTACAAATCCTGTGATAAATGCCAACGATTAGGTAACCTATCCCGTAAGGATCAATTGCCACAAACTCCTTTATTTTTTGTGAAAATTTTTTTTATGTTTGAGGCATTGATTTTATAGAACCTTTCCCTCCATCTTTTGGCTTTACTTACATATTGCTTGTGGCCAAAGCCACTAGGACTAACGATGCAAAGGTTGTTGCAGATTTTGTTAAAGCTAACATTCTTTCTAGGTTCAGGATACCAAAGCCATCGTTAGTGACAGAGGAACCCACTTCTGTTACTGGGTGATGGAAGCAATGTTTAGAAAATATCACATCACGCACAAAGTTTCTACTGCTTACCATCCCCAAACCAATGGGTAAGCTGAAGTATCAAATTGATAAATTAATCTTGGAGAAAACTGTGTAGCCCAATAGGATTGGAGCATAAGACTGGAAGATACACTATGGGCCTATAGGATGGCTTAAAAAACACCAATTGGGATGTCGTCGTATAGGCTAGTTTTTGGGAAGCCATGTCATCTTTCGATGGAATTATAGTATAAGGCATATTAGGGTATTAAAAGATGCAACATGAACTTGGATGATGCAGGAGTGCATAGGAAGTTGCAACTTTAATAGTACGAAGAGATGAGGAATAAGTCATATCAAAATGCAATGATATATAAAGACAGGACAAAAGCTTTTCATGATAAGATAATTTAGAGAAAAAGCTTCTTGGTGGGCTAGAAAGTGTTACTATACCATTCCCATTTCCAGGTAAGTTGCGTTCCCATTGGGTTGGTCTGTTTGTTATCACTCATGTCTTTCCTTTTAGTGTAATAGAGATATCAAGCCTCAAAATTGATAAGACATTCAGAGTGAATGGTCATCGTTTAAAGCCGTATTATAAGGGCTTCCAAACCGAGGATTTGAAGGTGTTGATGCTAGAGGGTGTGACTGGTGTCACTTGATGCACGCTACTGGAGGTCAAGCCAACGACGTTAAACAAAGGCGGTGCTTAGGAGGCAATCCAAAGGAAGTTAATTTCTGCTTTTCACATTTTTGCATTTGCTATTTTTGTTAACTGCTCCATTTCTTGCATTTGATTGTACATTGAGGACAATGTAAGTTTTAAGTGTGAGGGTGGGGTATATTAGTTTTTATGCATGTTTTTTAGCTTAATTGTAGCATATGTGACTTCTTAGGTAGTTTTCAAAATCAAATGAACAAAAATGAAAATTCTTGTTTTCTATTGCTTTTAAGATTATTTTGTCATAATTAGAGTGTGAATTGATTAGTAAAATCCATAGAAAATTTTAGCATGTACTTTTATTCTTGTGATCTGTTAATGTGCATTATTCTTAGAAGAGCGGTAATTAGTGATAGACAAAAAAAACTAGTGAGGTTTTGAGCCATATTAGACTGACACATCTATATCAGTCTCTTTGTTTTATTTGTTATATGTGACCTTCATGACATTTATCTCCTTACTATGCATTGATTTTGTATTCAAGACCACATTTTTATCACATGCATTTTTATAAAAATGATTAGGCATTCTTTGTTGATTACAAGCTACGTTAGCCAAATAGCCTACCCAGCTATATGAATTTTCCTTTGCTAACCCCCTTTGCTATGTTAGCCAAATGCCCTACCCAAGTCTTAAAGCTAGTAGAGCATTTGTTAATTCTTGATGAATGTGATGATACAAAAACCTAAGTATAGGGGTATGCATACATGTGGGTTGGTTATATTTGTTAAAATTCAATGCTATGAATCTTATGTTGATGTAGCTTCTATCACTTCTACTTTTGAAAAAAAGAAAGAAAGAAAGAAAGTAATAAAGAGAAAGAAATGTGAGTTTGAATAAAGGTATCGAGGAGGAAATATGATTGACGTGAAAAGTTGTTAAATTAATAGTTTATCCTCCTTAAGTTGTATTGAATAAGTGTTTGAATATATTGCATATGAGGCAAATGTTGTTTTAGATTGAGCACTTTTTATGTTATGTTAATGCGACTTATGGTGTGAGAGCTAAATTGAGTTGTGAAACATAGTTGTTGCATTCTTCATGGTTAACGGTACCCAGTTTTGAATGAATGCTAACTTGAGCGTTTGATATCTCATTAAGTGTTCCTTTTGCTCCACTAGCTTGATGGCTTTTATGTTACATTACCCAAAATATATCCCACCGTATCCTTACCCACATTACAACCTTAGAAAAGTCCTTTGATTTATGATTATCCATGTGACTTTTAGTGTTGGAGAAATGAAATGATATGCCAAGTTATGTATTATTGTGATTATGAATGGTGTTTGAGTGTACCCATGGAAATATCTTGTTTAAACACTCTTTGTCCAAGTCTACCTCTAGATTACTCAGTTTCTAAGGGTGGTGAATATTGATTGATTATAAGTATAAGCTTTGAATTTTGAGTTTTTGCTATAAGTTTTGAGAGTCAATCATCTTTATTTATGGGTATTTATTCTTAAGAAATATGGAAAATGAATAAAATTTTTAGCTTGTGATTTTAATTTTGACGATTTGCTCGAGGACGGTCAATAGCTAAATGTGGGGGAAATTAATATGCGTTTAAATGTTGATTCATTTAATGTACTACACTTAGTGGTTAATGCCTTATAAATGCTTAGGATACTCACTTTAGCTCATATTTGATCTTAGGTACATTTCGAAAGTGAAGGAGCTAAAGTGACCTCAAAACATGTCCATTGAAGCCATCTTCTCAATTTTCATATTCTATTAATTCATGGAGCATGAAGAAGAAGAGGATTGAAATCAAGAGAAGATAATTAAATGCCAAGAAAGATGACTTATTTGCTGGAAACACAAAGAAGAATATTGCATTGTAACTCATGGCTATGCAGTATTTTAATTCCACTAACGTTTAAGGCATAAATAATACATGTGTGTGACAGGAAGATGGGTCGGAAAAATAAAGAAATGTGACATGAAGATGGCTGGAAAGAGGACAAAGATGAAATGGTGTCGATTGTAGCATGAAAAAGTTGGGATAATAAAACAAAAATTGTACAGCTACACATTTGGAGGGCTCTCACTCACGGCTGCATGGATTGCATGGACTGAATGTGTATCACATGAGTTACAACTATTATTCCATGTTTAAAGTATAAAAAACAAAGAGATATTAGGGTGTTGGGATGAGCAAAAGAACGTGAGTGTGTGAGTGTTGCAAAAAAGTGGATGAATAAAAACATATAAGAACTTAAATTGGAAGCTAAAATGAAAACACCACACCTGTCCATTTTATCTAACTTTTAATCTAACTGCCTCATGAGTCTTTAAAAGAGCTACTAAATAAGTAAAAGAGTAGGGAAAGTGTCGGGGCTGAAGTGGAGAATAAAACAAGGGACAGCTGAAACAAGGAAAAAAAAAACGAAAGAGAGGGTAACGGCTAGATCATCTTATCGTATTTGGTTAGGCCGTCTCTCCACTGATTGAAAAGGCAATTTTTATTGTAAAAAGAGAGTGAAAACGCTGCTACAATTTGGAGAATAAAATGAGGATTGTGGGAATTGTGAGAACCAAAGCTGCCATTTTTATTGGAAAGTGAATAAAACGTGGGTGGTGGCTACCTATTTTAGTTTTAATGGAGCTATTGCAAGAAAACATAAGGTGAGTGGGGCTGGCCAAGGTGAAAACCGAGGGGAGCTTAAGCAAGACGTGAGTGGGGGCTGGGAGTGGCTAAAAAAAATCAAGGCAAAAGTGGAGAAGCTGGTTACCTAGTTTCTCTTCGGTTAAGCCATATTGTGAAGGTTGGGAGAGACTTTTTATGGCAGAAAAGAAATACAGCAACTAATACATTTTATCCTTTTCAGTTTGCAACAAAATGAGTGACTATTGGACAAGAAAATAGCAGCTGAACCTCCATTGAAGCTAATCATCACCATCTTCTCATCGATTTTCAAAGCGGCGAAGGAGGAGTAACAAAGACAACAACTATTCTTCATCAAATTCTCTCGTTTTTCAACATAAATGGAAGCTACAAGCTAGGGTTGATTCCTGGAGCTTGATGAAGAAGATAGAAGGCTAACATCTCGACGCTGGCTAACATCCCCACGTCGATTCAACGGGAATATTGACACCAAATCAAGGTTAGGCTATTTCATCTTAATTAATGTTGTCAATTTCTTTTTGGATTGTTATGTTATTTGTGTTTATTGAATTGAGTTTTTGTATAAATGATCTTAATATTTTATTTGGATTGTTCTATTATGAACTTATTGCTATAATATTGAACGTAATTTATAATTGTTACATATGATATTTGTTAGTAGCATCTAATGATCGTTAATCGTTAGGAACAACATAACTTAGGCTAGATAACCCGAATGTGTGAGGTTAGTACCTATATTGATCATTTTCCAATTCATAATGTAGCTACCAAATTGAATCTAGAGATCGTATCCTAAGTTATTCGGAAGTTAGGTTTAATTAAAGATTGTATCTTGATTAAACACAACCTAAGGAAAAATTGAAATTACTAAATCGTTCTATTCGTCGCAGATCAATAGTTCAAAAAGAGTTATAAAGACATTAAGATGATGGAATATGCTTGATTATGTTTAAGCTGAGATTGATCCTAGAACCGAACCTTACTTATATTCGACACTTTTCTCTTTTTCTATAAGTTGTTTTAATTTGTTTTCAATAGTTTACTTTTACTTTAATTTCTAAATTGCTTAAAATCCAAAAATTCATCTTAAATTTTCCTTGAATTAATTAATTTCGTTACGGAAATTAACCAAACATTCTATGTGGATTCGATCCCGACTCATCATAACTACAAATTTCAGTATACAAAGTCAAATAAATGTTGCAATGCACTCGACACGCGCTATCGTATCTATTGTAGTTTATTGTTTATGTGATTTTTTCAGTGCTTGTTGGTTGAAGCTTTTTACTTATTTTTTATTTTTATATATAAGGTTAAATGAGTTTAGTGGACTTAAATATTTTTAAGACAGGTTGTGATAAGAGACTAAGTAATTAATTAACGACGTAGTTAGGCTAATATGAGCACTTTGGATTAATTTGACGAAATTGTTAAACGTTCCATAGAATTTATAGTGTTTTGTTATATTTTCCATATAAACTACCCTAATTTAATGATTTTATATCTTGTTTTAGGTAAGTATGTAAAATTTACTTGGGAAATGATGTAGTCAAGAATTAGAGGAGTTTACAAGGAAAAATATAAAGAAAAGACTATTTTTGATTGCTCACAACGTAACATATAGTTATATTTCATCCCGCTCCTCTCCAAAACTCCAGATCAAGGACTTAAACCTGATAAGTAGACTAAAGGAAGGTTTTATGGCAAAGAGGAAAAGTTAATAACAGATATACATTATTTTTCAACCTATGTACCTCTTAGAAAATATTTACGCAACTTTGACACTTCTTAAAGTAGTCATAACTTTCTCATTCAGACTCTGATTTAGACAGTTTAAGAGCTTATGCAAAGCCTAAAAAGACATAAAACTTTATTTTATTTTTTTGAGAAATAGAAATATACACAATTTGAGGCACATTATTTCTTAGGACTATTTCTGCAAAAACAGATTTTTGGAATTCTTTTGAATTTCTTTTATTCTACATTTTAGGTCTCATTACGTTCAAAAACACCTTGTTAAAGTAGTGCCCTAGAACTAATCTAAAGATTATTTTCAATAGAGAAATACTGAAAGTCATTCTAATGAAGTGAATCACCATAGAGAATATATATCTTCATCAGGGGTACCTTAGAATGAGTTCTTCTTTCCTTTCAACCATTGTTTTCATTATTTCAATTGTAGGTTAATTATTTATATATAAGGATATATGTCTTAATCTTAGTATTGATCATATACAAGACATAGCTTAAATCTTATTAGAATCTATATATAGATGTAAATAAAAGAACTTACGCATAGATTAACCTAGGCACGTATATTGAGGATTGACTGAGGATTTTGATATAAAGCTAAGCAATCCTTCTAGCATTAAGGTAGCCATTTTTTAGGTTTGAAAGAACTTAGTGCACTATGATAGTAGTTAATTAGATAGATATGTTAGTTAATCAATATAGGGATAGGCGGTTGTATATCAATAAGTGACAGATAATTATGCCAAAAGATGTTGTCGATCTAAATAATAGAATCCCTATAATTGAATCAAGGGAGCAAGATGAAGTAAAGGAGAACTTTGATCTCTATTTATTCATATTGATTATCTCTATTAATTATTATTTGAGTGTTCTAATGGCTACCTAAAATATTCTAAATTTTAGTTTATTTTTAATTAAATTAATCAAAATCCAATTATTTGTTGATTAGATAATAGTAGGAAAATCAAACTCAATAATTGAATCCATTCCTCATTGGATCAATCCCCATTACCACTTTCTAGCGTATAACGATATGTTTATTTTTAGCCTTGTATTATAATAGTAGGGTTATATATAAAACTCTTATTAATGATACATTTCAGTAACACCAAGATAAAGAATTAGAACATTCCTTATACCTTTATCTTCAGTCTCATCTTCTACCACTTCAATATCTCATCTACCGAATTTGAGTTTGATTTTGACTATTTTTATTTTGCTACTCTTAATCATATAGGTTACCAACTTATTGATAGACAATGAATAGACCTCATTATAGACAACAAATTCAATAGCAACCCTTTGTACCTTCACGTGAGGATCCTACACTTGGAACTAGTGATGATGAACTTGTTCAAAGCCATATTGTTGAGTCACCTATGGATGACGAGGCAACAACATCAAGGCCATATTATGGATCTACATTTTCTCACTTTGTTACTCTAAAGTCTTAAATTACTTTACTTTTAAGTCAAACTTGACTCCTTTAAAGATAACATTAATTCACTCTTGCCTTCCTTCTATAGATAGTTGATCTCTTTTTGCATCATTTAAAAAGAGGGAAAGAGTTAGTGAATTACATTGTTATGTTCAGGGGGAGGTAAATGTTCATATTACTTTGAAATAAAAAATGTTATGTGTGATTAAATGGTCAATTTCATTATTGATTTCCTAATATAATAACATATTTTATTATCATCAAGAAAGGGAAGATTATTAAACTAAGGAAGGTTCCAATATATGTTTTAATAATGATAAAATATATTGATGCTAGTAATTATTTTTTGATGCCTTAAAAGACATCAATTTAAAAGTTGTTTAAGCCATGTATTAATAAAATCAAGATATATGTTATAAAGTTCATAGAGAAAGGTAGGGAGTCAAATTTTCAAATATTTTAAATCCATTCAATTGAAGGATAAGAATAAGACCAAGGAAGATCAAGGCATAATAAGTCTACAAATACAAATGTATTTTTTTGTACCTCTTACTTGGTTACTTTAATGCGTTAGGGGCTCATCATGCATAAGCATATCCTCTTTTCAACTTAATGCAAAAATATCTTTGATCACCAAAAGGAATTAAGGTTTTAATTTCAAAGAAAACTAATTTGATGATTAAAACTTCCGACGGGATATCTTTTGAAAATTTTTAGTCAAAATTTTATAAGAGGATGAGTTTAATAATTTGACAAACTTGCAAATCGTTTGAAAGTGTACTTTTAAGTACATGTTGACCAATATGGGTATTTGGTCTACCAATATTAAGTTTTTGCGAATATTGATCGACCAATGTATATATGTGCTTAACCAATGTCTCTTGAAAAAAAAGAGAAATTTAGACCATAAGTTTATATCCACATTGTTCGATAAATTGATCGACCAATCTAGTATGTCGACCAATGTACTTATATGGTCAACTGATGTGGCTTGAAAGGTAGCGTGTTATCAGCTATGAATTTGTGTTGATGTATTGGTCAATACATTGGTCGATTAATATATTAGAATAATTTTGCATAAATATTAAATTTGAAATTTTATTAAGAATTATATGATGAAATCATAAATCAATAATCCAAGTAAATTGAAAACTTGTAAAATTAAATTTTCTTTCAAATAAATCACCAAATTTAAATATTATAAGACAAATATTTCATTCAGATACACATTCTATAATTTATATTAATATTCAAAACTAATAAACAATCAAGACATTATTTTACTTCAAAAGCAAAAATATGTCAAAGCCATCTCATCATTAATAGGAACTTCAGCTATCCTTTGTAAACGCATGAATACATCAAAAAGTAATAATATAAAATTCTCATCCTATTGTAATAAATTTAGAAATATCATAATTTATCATATGTCAAATATTGATAAATGTAGTTTTACTTTATATACATAGGCATCTATAAGTTATTATTCAATTTTATAAATTTGTTAAAATTATGCTTCAATTTATAAGTGCCTTTATTTAGAAATTTTTTTAATGTATCTTGTTTTTATAAACATTTTTAATTTAAAATGGTGAAAAGATATTAATAAACTTATGGTATATCTAGATCCTGTCATTACAATTTTTGAATAATTTATACCGTAACTCTAGAATATATTTCATATTAATATAATTAGAATGTATCAAGATATGCTGAAAGATATATACATATATACGTTATGCTTAAGCTTTTATAAATTCAATAAAAGTTAAGTTTCGATTTTATAAATGAATTTATTTTTAAAAAAATTCGTGATTTTGTAAATGCAGTTGCTTAGAATGTTAAAAAGATGTTAATAACATTATGTTACATCTTGATCTTATAAATACAATTTTTATAACAATTTATATTATATCAATTTTTAAAAATATTATCTCTATAAGTTAGTTTTTGATAAGATGTATATGTGTGTGTGTGTGTGTGTGTGTGTGTGTGTGTGTGTGTGTGTGTGTGTGTGTGTGTGTGTGTGTGTGTGTGTGTGTTCCAAAACTTTGAACATTTGCTTATCTCTATGAGTTAGTTTTTGTTAAGATGTATATATATATATATATGTTGTTGGTGAGTGTTCCAAAACTTTGAACATTTTCTTATCAATTACCATAACGTTCATCCTTTTATTAATATTAGCATTCATAATGTCTTACCTTTTATTATCAATAATGTTCATAATGTTATTCCCTCCATTATTATGCAACATTCACCATAATACGTTAATTTATTTCTTTATGTCTTGATTAACATAGAACACTCTCCTTCATATATATATACAACCCTTACGTTTATTTTTCAACCCCCTTCTTCTCACACTGTTGTGCTTGCTTTTTTAGTTTTCTCTATACAATGCTCTTCCCACAGATATACTAAAGTGAATCACACGTTAAAACAATACTTAATAATGATATACAGATGCACAAGAAGGGGAGTTGAATTGTGTATTCTTTTCGTTAAACCCCCTTTTGATGATCGTTCGTTAAAAGAAAACTTGTTCCTTTTACAAAAACTACTAAGTGTTAAAATTATAGAAAGTTTTAGAAAACTTGTCTAAAACAGTAAGCTCTAAACTTGAAAGATAAGAGAGATGAGGGTTGAGGGATTTCGACACAGCAATTTTTATACTAGTTCACCCCAAATTGTGGGCTACGTCCAGTCCTTAGATGTCTTTCTGAGATTTCACTCTCTCAAAACTTTACAAGTATTCTTTGTTTTCGAGCCTCTTCAGGTCTCTTACAGTCAATATTCTTTCACTCTTAGCCTCTTCATGCTATCTGCACTACTTTCAACTGAAAATTCTTTTCGAGCTTTGTTGTTGGACCTCGATTTCAGTGCCCAACGTCCTAAGACATAAGCCTTGTGCTGAAAGCCCTGAAGGATCACTTGTTGTCAAACCACATTGGTGGTAAGCGCACACTAGTCAAACATCAAAACCATAAGTTGATTTCTTCATAAAAGATGTAACTTTAAGTCTCTAAATTGATTTGAAACAAGAATGACCTCAAACGGAGCTCTATAACTC
>JANVCL010329123.1:0-17676 GCA_026546855.1 Erythroxylum incrassatum
AGAGTGACCAAGTGTTCTTGAGGTGTAAGCTTATGAATAAGCTAGACACACAAAAGGGTAAAGATTGAATGGATAATGTAGAGTGATTATATGCAAATGAAGTGTAAGTATAAGTTAAATTAAACAATAGGAATCATGATTGAGAATGAGCATAAGATGGGAATTTAGAACATATACCCGGGATTGTCATTGAGTATGCATTATACATTACACATATATATGTGTGTAAAACTGAATGTTTATATGATTGTGAAATTATTAATGTGTGTGCAATATGTGTTTTGCATAATGATGGTACAGGATAGAACGTCCCCATTTAGACGTTTCTGGATCATGGAAGCTAATGCTAATCTGGAGCGTACTGTGAGTAGACCTAGACAGTCATCCATTGTTTGTTTTGTTTTGAATTTTGTATTGATTAACTATATGAATGTGATTGACTGTGTGGAATTCTGGACAGAAGGTCCGATGATTGCGATATTTGCTTGGGGATATTGAAGTGCTACTTATATGTGAATGAGACGAAATAAGTGTACGTATTTTGATTATTAAATGCTGGGCTACGATTAGATAATAAAAGTGTTCTGTATAGGTAATTGCATATGAATGAAAATGTGATTCTCAACTTAATGTTGAATGTCGGACTAAGGTCCGATGATATGTGAATGTGATTGCATGAGTATAGGCAAATGTGGTTGAGGCATTCCATTTCATGAATGCATGGAACATAACGAGAGATGTGACCAAAGTAGCCACCGATTAGAACTTAAAGCTCAACGAGTGAAAAAGAGCCTCGAGCTCAAAAGTGATTCAGAGCCTCAGGCTCAATGATTAATGAGCCCTATATGGGATAGTTATTAATGAGCCCTATATGGGACAGTTTAGGCACTCGTTCACAACAAAGTAACAAATAGAAAGTGGGTCTCATGTGCATTGCATATGCATAATATGAATGATTAAATTGTATTGAATGTGAAGTGTGAAATCGAATGTGAAATGTGAAACGATGCGAATGTGAATTATGTGTTATGTGACTGGGTGAGCCATCGATGATGGTCACTCACTGAGTTCGAAAAACTCACCCAAAATTTGCAAATATTTTTTAGGACTCAAGAATACCCCGTTAGGCAAACGGGAGTATACCTACTGCATGTGAGTAAAAGAAGAGGTCGGGATCAATTCGCGTCTACACTTGTATTTCCTTATTTTTGTACCGATTTGAGTCTTCTGCAATTATTGTAACATGTACATTTCAAGATTTTTGTTTGTAATAACTTTCCAAAGTGGAATGGTTGTAATTGATTATGAAGTGTATTAATATTATAATTATAAGTGTTTTGTCTCAATAATGGGCCCAAGTGGAAGTGAAATTTTAATGAGTTGTGTACTGGATGTTATGCGTAATTGAAAATGTTTATGAATGAAATTGAGCTCTAATTGGCTATTGAAATTCTATTAATTGCATTGTGTTGAAAAAAATTATTATACCAAATTTTGAATGATTGAGTGCTTTAGCATGCCACCATCCGGGGCACAAACTCAGATATCACTCAAGATATCGGGTACGTGTCTTGCAGGGAGTGGGGTGCTACAGTTGAACTCTGGAAACAAGCAGGGTCCAACACGATGAACATTTTTTTCTTCAAATTTCACACACCGGATGCCCATTCTGAGACATAACGAGTGTATTAAAGTTCTTAAAATCTCACAACATCTGGTAACAACAATTAAGGTAATTTATATAAAAGAATGTTTCTATAATTATCACAAATTAAACCTAGATCAATCTTATTAAGCTTATGACAACCGTTATGTACTATCACTAGACTAAGATTAATCAATTTATTAAACTCATAAAAATTTTAAAAGGAACAAATCATAAATAAGTATAATTATCCAACAATATTAACACAATATTTAACATTTAAAATAATGAGTCAACTTATAAGCAATGAATATATCAAAAGCTCGAATCTTGTTTATTCAGGTTCTCTCCGTCTAACATCGAAGATGATCATATTAAACTAATACACCTGTAATGTCCCTTTCAAGACCCTCCACGAGTTCCTCATCTGAACTATACATTTAACATGATGACTGAATGTCAAAAAACAAAATAAAAATGAAAGACCATAGAGGTGTATTGGTTTCACAAACTCTTCGAATTAAGACCGTCGTTTCTAGCACAATCAAAAATCAAAAGAATTAAAATGCAACAAAATGAATCAACATCAATATTTGTTAACGCAGTTCAACCCACTTTACCTACATCTGCGAGGCCCTCATCTAAATTAATACTTTCATCAAAGGACAACGATAGTTTTACACAAGGCTTTAATAAGCCAACACTACTTAATCCTTGACACTTCCATTCGTCCTCACTACCCATGAAAGTGATTTACATCCAATAATACGACCGACTCGTGTTAACCTCAACAAAAAATTTTCTCAATAATCTTTTAAATCAAGAAAAATGAATAAATTACTCAAGTGATTAAATAAACAAATCACCATTCAAGAAGACACTTAAGTAAGAGACAAAGAACAACTCTCTTCACAGCCAAGAAATCATACGCAGCTGAATAGTCACGCAGGTATCATCACTAGATCTACCCATTCACTATCAACAAGAACACGCAAAAACACAGACCAAGAGAAACTCACAAGTCTTCCTCAATTCAGCCCACAACAAAACGAATTAGATATTAAGTTCACCTTTGATGTATTCACTTACCATAACCACCAAAACTAAAGCATTACCAAGTGACTCACGTGTGTATATAGCAAAAGCTAGATCATGCACAACCCATCAACTAAACGCCCAACCAAACCTTCACTAAGTCAATGATGTTTCAAATGTAGGAGGTGGGTGACGCAGATATCAACACACCTTCGGCTATCTTCAATTTTCTTCACACCTAGTAACATCACATGCAAACCTCCCTCAATGTAGTAAAATATTCAGATAAAAAACATCACACTTTTCCTCTTCCATTCACCATCAACACTCACCAGAAAAATCTCACAAAATCACTCACGTCTATTTTCTCCAAGAATAGAGTCACACATGCAGTCAATGGAGAGAGTCAGAAAACTTCACGCAATATGCCCACAACCTTCACGCAACCTTGTATTATCCATATCTGAAAAATAAACGTGATCCACACCAATCTTCATTCACGATGGACTTCTATTTGTGCAATAACTCTTATCCAAGAATCCAATTCAAGAAGACTTCTTGATTTATATCATTATCTTGAATACCCAATAATAAAAATGGCAAAATTAAATAATACGACATAATAAATATTCTAACAATTTCCCCTTTTTTGGCGTTTTTGTCATAAATGAGAAACTTCTTTTGAATCACATAATCGAATATATAAAAGTATTGAAGTCACAATAATCCCCTCAATCCAAGGTCCACTCATAGATAAAAATAGCCAAGATTCACAAGTAGCTCAAAATAAGTTCAAACCCATACAAATTCAAGTCATCTCCCCTTTTGGGACAAAGGATGCCAAAAAGAGAAATCAAGGAGCATCAAAGGATTGAAGAACCCGTTGCTTCAACTGACGAAGTGCATCAAGACCCACTTGAAAAATACATTCAATCCTCTCAATTTAGTGAACAAAGCTATATGATGATTGACAGAAGAGGATCCCGAGGCTTCTGAAGGACCAGGTGTAGTGTATGGCAAATCTATAACCCGTGGTTGTGTGACACCCGCATATACCCCTTGGGAGGATATTGCGAGTATCACACACACAGAACATACAGAATACAAAATATTCCAAAACATACGAAACAATTCATACATGCATTTGCAAAATCTTAAACAAACATATATTACATATCATAAATTCGAATACCAATCTGTATTAAGGTTATTACAAACCTTCAAACAAATCCAAAAGTCATATACATCAGATACAAGCTCAAATACAAACTAAAAAAATACATTTTGACGAAAAAAACTCAATTTCCTTTAGTCATTGCGGTTGATTTATCCCAGTCTATATAATCCTCGCTCTGAACCTACACGGGGCAAATCCACCGTGCTAAGCATATAGCTTAGTGAGTAATAACTAATCTATGTATAAATTGACAACTCATCATACTAAATCATGTAACAACATAAACATGTATTAAAAAATTGCTTTAACAATAAAATCAGTCATAAAGCATTTGAGAACATATTTTTATAAATAACATAATTCAATATCACAAGAGGATATAAACCCTTCAAAATCATAATACAATTTCATTTTTGTCAGAATCAAACATATATTAGAATACAAAATCAAATGACTATTAATCTATTTATAGAAGCGGGTAACGGGACATATACAGGAGACACTGAAGTCTCGACACCGAAGTGTCATAGGAGAAACCAAATTCTCAACACCAAAATGTCATAAGGGCAGCTGCAGATCCTTCCAGGCATGCTTGTTTACCCACAACTAGGACTTAACAGATTCAAAAATAGAAATATCTGAAATTGAATTCACATATCAATCAATGTTTACATACCATGTATTCAAGCATATCACATTCTTACAGCTTTGCAAATCATTCAATGATTCAAATCAATAGCAGACAAAACAGTCAAAGCAAAACTAACAAAAATTTGTTATTGAATTACTTACAAAATTGACCATGTAAATTACTTACCAAAGCTCCCATTTTGCTTATTGCTTTGAAGTCCCGGTAATATCTGGAAGTGGTCGCTCTATGCATTCCTCTATAACATTTAATGCAATCACATATCACTATTGTGTATGATTATGAAATCATTTATGCACATTCAAGTATACTGCATATGTATGATGCATGTTCATGACAAATTTTGGGTTTTCTTATCCTTAATCTTGTCATATTATCGATAATGTAAAACCACACTCAATTTCTCACTTCAAATTTATCTCACAACCAACTTTCGGGTCCACTTTGCTCAATTATTCTCATTAAGAAGGTGAGGTAATTTGATAACACTTCCTTCTAGAAAGTTGTTCTCCCAAGTCTTAAGTTTTTAATGATACCAAGATCATACAATTTGGTTTATTATTTAATGAGTTATGATCAAAATAACACAGACTGTGTACATTTGAAATTTTGACTAGAGCATGATCATGCATTCAAGCTTTACAATCCATATCTCTCAATTACAATATCAAAAGATTATAAACTTTATACCAATTTAAAGCTAAGAGAATAAGCTACAACTTTGGTGAAGACACCTCAATCTGATTCGGCTTAGATCAATACAGTTTATTCAATAACCACAGGGCATAATTTCTGTCCCTGGTAGTGCTACAGCCTAAGCCAAGACTCAATTTCATGCCAATTTTGAAAGTCTTAGAGATAGATTTAAAATTATACTTCTTTAAGAAAGTTATAAGCATATGCCTCAAGTTTAATTTGAATTGATAATCAACTCATTTAGAAATCTACAGATCAAGATATAATCATAATACCGAAACATGTTCACTATAATATCTCCAGTTTATAATATTCCAGTACATATCCTCACTTTGAGTCAATCAATCTTTTTCTAATCAATTTAGATAACTTTAAATTTTTATGGAGAGAAAGAACAATGTGTTAGGAATCTATTGGTTCAAGTCTCATATCATTTGGTGGTCGGATGACAAAGTTATGGTCAAAAGAAGCAAAATTGTTCAGGGTGAGTCAACCCTTTGGGTGCACAATCGTGAACCCCCATCTTCTTCAACAACCTTTTTTCTAGAAATCGAACATCTTCTTCTCTTCTTCCTCCTTCTTTCTAGACTTTCTCTCTTTTACACTTTCTAATTAATACATTTGATCTATTAATCATCCTTCCCACTTCCATTTCAACTCCACAACACACAACAAATCCAAATTTCCAAAGTACAAACAACCATTAAAAATCTGGATCTCATTCACACAATTTACCAACTTTTCTACACTTTCTCTCTCTTCCATCTTCATCAAAAAAATTACACTTCATTTAAATCATTTCTGCATCCCAACCTCATCTAATCCTCATTATTTATCATAAACTCATTTCAATTCATTTCTATAGACACTTAACAGATTCACATATGATAACAGCAAAAACAGAGTATATTTATAAATCAACATTCATGCATTTTCTGTACTTTTTCTAATCACAGTTTCAGTGATTTTTTCAAACTTAAAAACCACTTCAACTCCATCTTATAACAGACCAATCATCACATACACAGAAGTAACATATGCAGTCTACCAAAAATTCTCATTCATGCTTCAGCTAATAAGCATCTTCAATGTATAAACACCGAACTATTAACTACGTAATGAATAATTCAGTACACAAATCATAAAAACCATATGGTACTTACTAGTTTAAACTCTAACTCTTCAGAATCACATGCAACCAATTTAACAAGCTATTCTGTGGTGAAGACTTTGGAAGAGAGTTTTCGATATTGATGAAGAACAAAGCCAAACTGAAGTACAACCCAACCCAAGAGCTACATAAATTTTTACAACCCAAGAGCTACATAATTTTTTGCCTTTCAAACACATGCTTACGTGTTGTCTTAATCCTTTGACATATGGGCCCTTTGCATGTGAGCCATTTGTCACCCATATATAAGTGTTACATGTCATAATGTCATTTGCCTAATTTTTTCCTAGTTTAAAATACCCCCAAAATTTTCAGAAAATTTTCCCAAAATTTCCAAATGCTGCTAATAAATTTTTAACGAAAATAATCCACCATTCTCATTTTAATCTCATTTATATATCCATTTTACCCATAAAAATGTCAATACATGCATGTACAATTATTTGTATATGTCAAAATTCATATGCACATATCAATGAATACCCACTTATGCAAAGCATATAATGCACTGAAATTTCTCAATTTTCTAACCCCTAACATAGGGGTATTACAATTCTTCCCTTCTTAAAAAATTTCATCCTCGAAATTCATACCTGGTCTGAATGGTTGCGGATACTGAGCTTTCATGGTTTCTTTAAGTTCCTATGTTGCTTCACTAAGTCCATGGTGTTGCTAGAGTACTTTTACCAAAGGTACTAACTTGTTTCTAAGTTGTTTAACTTCTCTGACTAATATACAAATTGGCCCTTCTTTATATGACAAATCTAGTTGCACTTGAATTTCTTACATAGGAATCTTGTATATAACATCAGACCGATATCTTCTCAATATAGAAACATGAAATTCATCGTGACACCTGCCCAATTCTTCAGGAAGAGCTAGCTAATAAGCTATTGGTAAAACTCTCTTCAGAATTTTATAAGGACCAATGTATCGCAGATTAAGCTTGCCTTTCTTCCCAAACCGAAGTATGTGTTTCCATGGTGATACTTTCAAGAATACCTTATCTCCTACCTGATACTCAATATCTCTTCTTTTTAGGTCAACATAGGATTTCGATCGATCACTGGCAGCTTTCAATTTTTGCTGGATAACTTGAATCTGTTCTTCAGTATCTTTCACAATATTAGGCCTGATAATCTTGTTTTCACTTAATTCAGTCCAACATACAGGAGTTCTACACGTTCTACCATACAACACTTCATAAGGTGCCATGCCAATGCTCGTCTGATAACTATTGTTGTAAGCAAACTCTATCAGAGTCAAATAATTATCCCAACTCCCTGGAAGCTCTAACACACAACCACGCAAGATATCTTCTAATATCTGTATAACTCATTCAGATTGTCCATCTATTTGGGGATGAAAAGCAGTACCAAACTTAACTTGAGTTCCCAAATCCTTCTGTGAACTTTTCCAAAATCTCGAAATAAATCGAGGATCACGATCAGAAATAATAGACAACGATATTCCATGCAATCTCACTATCTCATTCACATATAAATCCGCGAGACTATCTAAAGAATAGTCAGAACAAAAAGTTAGAAAATGAGCAGATTTAGTAAACTTATCCACAATCACCCATACCGCATCATGGTTCCTTTGAGTGAGAGAAAGTCTAGTGATAAAATCTATAATAATGTTATCCCATCTTTATTGAGGAATAGAAATAGGATGTAACAAATTAGATGGAACCTAGTGCTCAGCTTTAACCTGCTAACACGTCAGACATTTAGCTACATAATCCACAACATCCCGTTTCATACCTGACCACCAGTAATACTACTTTAGATCCTGATACATCTTGTTTCTACCAGGATGCAGAGTAAATACTGCATTATGAGCCTCAAACAACATCTTTTTCTTCAATTCATCATTAGTTAGCACACACAACCGATCTTTATAATACAATTCACCATCTCCTTACATAGAAAAATCAGACTGTTTACCTTCTTGAGTAGCCAAGATAAGTTATTGTAACTTATCATCAGCTTTTTTAGCATCACAAATTTCTTGTCTCAAAGTTTGCCTTGCTTTCAATTGAGTTATTAAAGCTCCATTAGATACACATTTCCATTCACTCTACTTAAGTGATAGTGCTGAAATGGTCTTTCTACTCAAAGCATCAGCTACTACATTAGCTTTACCCGGATGATAGTCCACAATGTAATCATAGTCCTTAAATAGTTTCAACCAACGTCATTGTCTCAAATTAAGCTCCTTATAGGTAAACAGATATTTCAGACTCTTATGATCTGTGAAAATTCTACATTTTCACCATACAAGTAATGCTGCCAAATTTTTAAGGCAAATATTACTGCAGAAAGCTCCAAATTATGTGTAGGGTAATTCTGTTCACGTGTCTTTACTTGCCTAGAGGTATAAGCAACTACCTTTCCATCATGCATCAAAACACAACTCAAACCAATTATAGATGCATCAGTATACTTAACATACTCCTTACCAGAAGTAGTTTGGACCAATACAGGAGCTTCAGTAAGCAAACTTCTTAGTTGATCAAAACTATTCTGACATCTATCAGACCATTCATACTTCACTCCTTTCCTTAACAATTTAGTTAAAAGGGATGCTCTCACCGAGAACTCCTTTATAAACTGAAGATAATAACCAATCAAACCTAGGAAACCTCTCACTTCTGTCATGTTCCGTGGTAGCTTCCAGTTAAAAATTGATTCTATCTTACTAGGATCAACTCTCATCCCTTGAGAAGAGACAACATGTCCTAGAAAAGATATCTCCTGAAGCCAGAAATCACACTTGCTCAACTTAGCATACAATTGTCTTTCTTGTAGAGTCTGTAACACAATTTGGAGATGCTCAGTATGATCAAGTTCATTATTAGAATAGACCAAGATATTATTTATAAACACCACAATAAACTGGTCTAAATAAGACCTAAATATTCTATTCATCAGATCCATAAATATTGTTGGAATATTAGTTAACCCGAATGGCATTACTAGGAATTCATAATGTCCATAACGGATCCTAAATGTAGTTTTCGGTACATCCACGTCCTTTACCCAAAGTTGATAGCATCCCAATTGCAGATCTATTTTTGAAAACACCCCTACATCTTTCAACTGATCAAATAAATCTTCAATCCTTGGCAATAGATACTTGTTCTTCACTGTGAATCTATTCAATTTCCTATAATCGATGCACATCTGTAGGGTACCATCCTTCTTCTTAACAAACAAAATTGGTTAACACACTGGTTCAAAAAAACCCTTTATTTATAAGCTCTTATAACTGCACCTTCAACTCCTTCAATTCAGCAGGAGCCATTCTGTATGGTGCTCTGGATATAGGAGCAGTACTAGGCATGACTTCAATAGATAAATCCACTTCCCTTTCAGGAGGGAGTCCAGGTAATTCATCAAGAAATACATATGGAAATTCATTCACTACAGGAATGTCAAGTAGTTTACTACCCTCCTTTTTAGAATCAAACAAAAAAGCTAGATAAGCTTCACATCCCTTCCTGAGGAGCTTTCTAGCTTGCATAGTAGATACCACATTAGCTAAGAAATTAGTGTGGATGCCATGCATTACTATTATAGGTTGATCAGGCTTCCTAAGCATAACTGTTATAGCACTACAATCAACTACTGCCTGATGCTTGGACAACTAATCTATACCTAGAATCAAATCAAATTATGAAAAGGTAATCTGATAATATTTGCTACATAATCATTTCCTTGGATCATAATAGGACAGTTCCTATACACCTGATTAACCAACACACTACTACCCAGAGGACTGGTTACATGAATGTCATACTTTATAGGCATCTCCTTATCAAACATTTCTCCAACATAGATATAGGGATGAGACGATTCAGGATCAATTAATGCATACATTTTAGAATTAAAGAGAGAAACAATACCGACAATGACGTCTGATGCATCCTAATCCTCGTAAGCTTTCAGTGCATAAGCCCGAGCGAAAGCAAAAGGCACAACTGACCGATTCACAATTTTTGAGTAAGAACTCGGATTAGGTCTGTTCTGATTATATCCTCCTCGACCTTTACCACGTCCTTTGTTCACAGTAGATGCATGTAAGTCCTCTCGATTGGCTTGTGATATCTCAGACTGTCTTAGAGGGCAATTGGCTATCATGTGCTCAGTACTGCCATAACAAAAATATGCGCCAGTGGCCCTCTAACAAACTCCCCAATGATGTGCAGAGCAATGAGGGCACTCTGGGGCACCAAAATCTCGACCCCTAGAGGAACCCTTACCAAAAATAGCTAATGAGGGAAAGTTTTGTCGTCTTCTTCAAGTCACAAATCTCTGAGTTTTTTCCAGTGCAGAAGTAGTGCCTTCCCGACTTCGCTTCCCCGAGGACTGGCCTCCTCTAGTAAAGCCCCTTCTTTGACTCCTTTCTCTTCTGATCGTCTTTTGCCTTTCAATTTTCACAGCAGCTTGTACTAACTGATGATAAGTCACTTGTTGCAACAGAGTAAATACTGCCAGATGCTCCTTGATGGAGTCATACAACCCATCCTCAAATTGATGAAACTAGAACTCCTCAGTAACTACCAGTTTGGGTCCATACTTATTGAGTCGATTGAATTCCCGATCGTACTTAACAACCAACAAGTTTCTCTACTTCCAATTCAGAAATTACTTCCACTTCTCCTTCCTGTAGGTCTCCATCATACACTTAGCTTTGAATTCTTGGATAAAGATATCCCAAGTCAGAGGTAACGGTAACTGGGGATTCCTCGTAACGAACTTCCACCATTCATAAGATGCTCCATGTAAAAGGGAGACAGCATAGTGCACCATATGCTCTGCTGGACAATTGATCTCATCCAACACCCTCTTCACCTTCTTGATCCAAAATTCAGCTCTTTCAGATTTTTCCAAAGATATCCCAGTAAATTCCTCCACTCCATTCTTTCGCAACTGATCAATTGGAGCCTTGGGTGTAGTCATACGATGTAGTAACGTCATCATAACCTGGGAAAACTTAAATAAAGCTTCTCCTTGAGCTGGAGGAGCAAATGGCACCTCAACTTCACCTCGATTGACCCCAGGGGGTCCAGACATTGATGGATGAGTTTGCTCCGGATGATTGTTCTCAACAACTTCGTCAACAACATCACTTAATCCTTCCATCATTTAATTCTAAAATCAAAACATGGGACAACCACATTAGGGCAGACATAAATTTTACACTCAAGTTTAAGCAATAGTTAAACGAGAATCACCTAAACCATGTTCTGATACCAAACATTGTGACATCTGTATATACCCCCTGGGAGGATATTGTGGGTGCCACACACACAGAACCTACAACATACAAAACGTTCCAAAACATACGAAGCATTTCATACATGCATTTTCAGAATCTTAAACAAACATACATTACATATCATAAATTCAAATACCAATCTATATTAAGGTTATTACAAACCTTCAAACAAATCCAAAAGTCATATACATCATATACAGGCCCAAAAACAAACTAAAAAAATACATTTTGACAAACAAATCTCAATTTCCTTTGGCCATTACGGTTGACTTATCCCAGTCTATATAATCCTCGCTCTGAACCTACACGACGCAAATCTACCGTGCTAAGCATATAGCTTAGTGAGTAATAACTAATCTATGCATGAAGTGACAACTTATCATACTAAATTATGTAACGACATAAACATGCATTGAAAATTGTTTTAACATTAAAATCAAACATAAAGCATTTCAGAACAGATTTTTATAAATAACAGAATTGAATATCACAAGAGGATATAAACCCTTCGGAATCAGAACACAATTTCATTTACTTCAGAATAAAACATATATCAGAATACAAGATCAGATGACTGTTAATCCATTTATAGAAGTAGGTAATGGGACTTATACAGTAGAAACCGAAGTCTCACACCGAAGTGTCACAGGAGAGACCGAAGTCTCGACACTGAAGTGTTACAAGAGCAGCTACAGATCCTTCTAGGCATGCCTATTTACCCACAACTAGGACTTAACATATTCAAAAATAGAAATGTCTGAAATTCAGTTCACATATCAATCTATGTTTACATACCCTTTATTCAAGCATATCACATTCTTACAGTTTTTCAAATCATTCAATGATCCAAATCAATAGTACACAAAACAGTCAAAGCAAAATTATCAAAAATTTCTTACTGAATTACTTACAAAATTGACCATTTAAAATACTTACCAAAGCTCCTTTTTTGCTTATTGTCTCAGAGTCCCGACAATATCTAAAAGTGGTCGCTCTATGCGTTCCTTTATAACATTTAATATAATCACTTATCACTATTATGCATGATTATGAAATCATTTATGCTCATTCATGTATACTAAATATGTATGATGCATGTTCATGACAAATTCTGAGTTTTCTTATCCTTAATCTTGTCACATTATCGATCATGTGAAACCATACTCAATTTCTCACTCCAGATTTATCTCACAACCAACTTTCAGGTCCACTTTGCTCGATTATTCTCATAAGGAAGGTAGGGTAATTTAATAAAACTTCCTTCTATAAAGTTGTTCTCCTAAGTCTTAAGTTTCTAATAATACTAAGATCATACAATTTAGTTTATTATTCAATGAGTTATGCTCAAAATGCCACAAACTGTGTACATTTGAAATTTTGGCTCGAACATGATCATGCATTCAAGCTTTACAACCCATATCTCTCAATTCCAATATCCAAAAATTACAAACGTTATGCAAATTTAAAGCTAAGAGAATAAGCTACAACTTTGGAGAAGACACCTCAGTCTAATTCGGCCTATATCAATACATTTTATTCAATAACCATAGGACATGATTTCTGTCCCTGGTAGTGCTACAGCCTAAGCCAATACTCAATTTCATGCCAATTTTGAAAGTCTTAGAGATAGATTTAATATTATACTTCTTTAAGAAAGTTATAGGCATATGCCTCAAGTTTAATTTGAATTGATAATCAACTCATTTGGAAATCTATAGATCAAGATATAATCACAATATCGAAACATGTTCACTATAATATCTCCAGTTTATAACATTCCAATACATACCCTCACTTTGAGTCAATCATTCTTTTTCTAATCAATTCAGATGACTATAATTTTTATGGAGAGAAAGAAAAAATGTGTTAGGAATCTATTGGTTTAATTTTCATCTCATTTGGTGGTCGGATGACAAAGTTATGGTCAAAAGAAGCAAAGTTGTTCAGGGTGAGTCAACCCTTCGGGTGCACAATCGTGAACCCCCATCTTCTTCAACAACCATTTTTTCAAAAATCGCAAATCTTCTTCTCTTCTTCCTCCTTCTTTCTAGACTTTCTCTCTTTTACACTTTCTAATCAATACATTTGACACATTAATCATCCTTCTGACTTCCATTTTAGCTCCACAACACACAACAAATCCAAATTTCCATATTACAAACAACCATTAAAAATCCGAATCTCATTCACACAATTTACCAACTTTTTTGCACTTTCTTTGTCTTCCATCTTCATTAATTTTTTTTACACTTCATTTAAATCATTTCTGCATCCCAACCTCATCTAATCCTCATTCTTGATCATAAACTCATTTTAATTCATTTCTATCGACACTCAACAGATTCACATATGATAACAGCAAAAACATAGTATATTTATAAATCAACATTCATGCATTTTAAGTACTCTATCTAATCACGATTTCAGTGATTTTTTTAAACTTAAAAACCACTTCAACTCTATCTTATAATAGACCAATCATCAATTATAAAGAAGCAACACATGCAGTCTACCAAAAATTCTCATTCATGCTTCAACTAATAAGCTTCTTCAATGTATAGACACCGAACTATTAACTACGTGACGAATAATTCAGTACACAAATCATAATAACCATATGGTACTTAATAGTTTAAACTCCAACTCTTCAAAATCACATGCAACCAATTCAACAAGCTATTCTGTGATAAAGACTTTGAAAGAGAGTTTTCGATATTAATGAAGCACAAAGCCAAACTGAAGTACAACTTAAGAGCTACATAAATTTTTTCCTTTCAAACACATGCGTATGTGTCTTCTTAATCCTTTGACACATGGCCCTTTTACATATGAGCCATTTTTCACCATATATAAGTGTTACATATTCAAATAATCTACCATTCGCATTTTAATCTCATTTATATATCCATTTTACCCAAAAAAATGTCAATACATACATGTACAATTATTTGTATGTGTCAAAATTCATATGCACATATTAGCGAATACCCAATTATGCAAAGCATACAATGCACTAAAATTTCTTAATTTTCTAACCCCTAACATGTAGTATTACAGGTTGCTTGAAAATTCTAGCTGATATGTTCATTAAGGTAACTGGTTCAAGTGTAATTGTCTCCAATTAAGGAACACCGACGTATAAAAATATAGAATCAAGCAAGGAAAGTAAAGTAGAGAATGTGCCATACCTCTAATAGCCAACATAACTTCAATTATAAGTCACCCCAAATTGAAGTTCGCTCTGGTACTGATGGCATAGAGCAGTTTAGCCTATGCTAGATAAATAGAGACAACTTGTGTATTACGCATCCAGTTAGCTAAAACCAACTTATAAAGCACAAGATACTTTTGGGTAAATACGGATGAGCGTAGCCTTGAACTAGATGGCCAAGCAAATAACTTTCCTTCGGTTAAAACCGTAGCTATGAGATCATTATAAATGGTCTAGTTATCGTCATAAATCTGATCCCTAATTAAATTATCAAAACTCTTAAAGATGTCCAGTCTGTCAGCATCAAAATGTTTCGCCCTACCCTGGACATACACCAGTTTATAACTCACAGCAGTATTAGATAATAAGTCACCAAGCAAATTGCAATAGAATTCTTTTACCAATTCAATATCATAATGTTCAGGAAGTAATTCAAGTTGTAGTAATGTTCTCTCAAATGGTAAAAATCCAAAAATACTTTGTACATACTTCCTTTACAATTAGCTCAATTTTTTTAATTTTCTCAAAGAACCAAAACCCCCTCCTAACTAATTTAGTTTGCATTTCATGACAATTAGGCTAGCTTAGGTCCATTGCATTAGGTTTCGATTAAGTGAGACGCTTGAGGTTGCACTCTATATTGCAATCCTTGGAATTAAATTTTTTATTCGACCTCCAAGGGTAAAAGATAAAACGACGGATCATCTACAGAGGTCATTCCATTTAACCTTCGCATGAGAGGAAGAAACTACATTCCTAGACCATAGGAAATTTCTTAATTTTGTCTCAATATATTTAATAATGGATGAGGGAAGAATAAGATGACTAGACCAATACACCTGAAAAGTTGAGAGTACAGTAATGACCAGTTGTAATCTAGCAGCATAGGAAAGAGATCTATGGGTCCATTTGTTTACTCTTGCATCAATTTTATCCAAAAGGGGAATGTAATCTATTCTAAAAAGCCTACCTGTTAAGAGTGGAATCCTTAAATAACGGATAGGAAAGTGACCTCTTTGAAGGCCTGTTAGGGATTCAAGCTGAATTTCCATATGACTCATATCAGAAGATAAAAGGTAATGACTCTTGCTTCGGTTCATGTCCAGTCCAGACATATTTGAGAAAAGGTGTAGGCAATTAAATAGAGTTTGAATCAAAACTAAATCACCATGAAAAAACAGAAGAAGATCGTTAGCAAATAAAATGTGGGATAGTTTCAGTGCTTTACATCTCCAGTGGTACTTAAAGGAGCTATTATTAGCTATAGAAGCAACCAAACTCCTCGAGAAAACCTCCATACAAATAATGAAGAGGTGCGGGGATAGAGGATCCCCTTATCTTAGCCCTGATTTACCATGAATTTTTTTTAGGGAGATCTATTGATCAAAATTGAATATGAAAGGGTGGTGATACACTCTCCAATCCACTAGATAAAGATAGGAGGTAAACCTACAGCTACGAGAGTATTAAGGAGAAAATCCCAGTCAATGGAAGCATAGGCTTTACCAAAGTCAATTTTGAAAGCACAACGCTTGTGGTTATTAGAAAGGTGGTAGTTTTTAAAGATCTCCTGAGCCAGAAAGTTATTATCCCTTATTCGACATCCTTTTAAAAAGACACTTTGGCTAGGGCTAATATTGTGAGGAAGCAAGTTTCTAAGCCTATTAGCCAAAATTTTAGAAATCACCTTACAAATAAGGTTACAACAGGAAATTGGTCTAAAGTCATACACTGAGGAAAGGTGAGCAGTTATAGGAAGCAGTGAAATAAAAGTAGAGTTAAGCTCTTTGAGAAGCCTCCCATGATGGAAAAAATACTGAATGGCTCTAGTAATATCACTCCCTACGATTTGCCAAGTTTTCCTACAAAAGAAACCATTGAACCCATCCAGCCCAAGAGCCTTATTGGGGTTAAAGGAGTTAAAGACATCCTTAATCTCTTACGCTGTGAAATTCAGTAGGTCATTTTTAAGATCTTTAGGAATGGGAGAAGGAAAGAGATTAGTGACATCCTCTCTAGAGGAGGAAAGGCTTTTCTTGTTCCCAATAGTGCTTTGGAAAAAACCTAGGAATTGGCTTTGGATCTCTTCAAAATTAACAATCCTATGTCCAGAATCCAACAATAAGGAGTGAATGTTATTCCTATTCCTATTCGCCAGGATAGAGTTATGAAAATTTTGGTATTTCTATCTCCCTCTTTGAGCCACTTAATACGAAAAGACTGTTTGTAAAATGACTCTTGGTCCTCTAGAGCACTAAGCAGATTGTTAATGGCTTGATTTTCCTAGGCAACCAAAAGAGGGCTATTATGCAAATGACTAATTTGATCTTAGATATGGTTAAGGGCTGCCTGACAAGCCTCAACTCTAACATTGAGATCCCCTACCTGATTAAAGTTTAGAGATTTGAGCGCATTTTTAACTAATTTGAGCTTTGAAACCACACAAAACATGGGAGACCCCCAGACCTGATGTAGCACCCCACTCCCGCAGGACCTGAACCCGATATCGTGAGTGATATCCGAGTCTGTGCCTCACGATAGTGGTATGCTAGAGCAATCGAATACAATAAAACACTCAGTATAAATTTTTGATCATATGTGCAGAAATTAGTAAACAATTTGAGCACGCTTTAATTTGTAAACATTTTAGGTCATCATAATACAGTTACAGTAGTTAGCCATCGAATGTACAAAAATCCATAACCAAATTGGGTCCAACTTTATTCATAAAAATTTTCAGTAATTACATTACAACCAAAAGAATGTCAATAGCCACTTGGGGCCCTGTTGGAACCCCTCCCTGGTG
>JANVCL010330473.1:0-17663 GCA_026546855.1 Erythroxylum incrassatum
CATAACCAAATTGGGCCCAATTTTATTCATAAACATTTTCAGTGAACACTTTAAAATCAATATAATGTCAAAAGCCAATTGGGGCCCACTGAAATACAAAGCACTATTGTGTAGGAATTGCGGAAATATAAATTGCTACAAGAATATAATACCACTAATGCAGACGTGAACTGATCCCGACCTCTATCTCTGACTGGTATGCAGTAAGCATACTCCCGTTTGTCTAACGGGGTACTCTTCAGAGCCTGAAAAATAATTGCAAATTTTAGGTGAGTTTTGCGAACTCAGTGAGGAACCATCATCGATAGTTCACCCAACTCATATAACACATCAAGTCACATAACATATACTCACATTGTTACATATTTGAGTACATTCCACTTGAGCATAGACAAATTTCACTTAAGCATAAACAATTGATACATTTCGTCCAATTAGACATACATAATCAAAGAATACGTGCACTACTCAAGCATAACACAGTTGTTTCATAATCCACATTTAGAAGTACCACATGATCGTATACAAGCAAATAACAAATGTATAAGGCATTCTTGTCTTTCACCTATTCAAAATATTCAATCAAATATGTATGCAGTGCATATGTGACACTTTCCCATTTTATTAAGGTGTTGTGACCGAGCGCCTAAACTGTCCCAATCTGGGCGCATTGATAACTATCCCATATAGGGCTCATTAAGCGTTAAACGCGTCTTAGGGGTAAGAGAGCCCTCTGGGTATGCACTACTTCCCTTCCACTTCTGAAAACGCCTGGATGCGGACACTTGATCTTGTTTGCTTGTACAACTACAATTTTAAAAATTGTCTTCCCCTTTGTTCTTGGGTAGGATTCTTTTGGTTTCCTTGATTTTTCACCAAAAGAGATCTTTAGCTCAAATGGAAACTCTTTTCTTCCTTACTTTTTCTCTTCTTGAACCACTTCAAAATCTCTCATGAAGGCTAAGGAAATTAAAACCCTAGCTTGTTTTCTTTACTTTCTCTCTTTCTTTCTTTTTCTTGTTTCTCTCTCTTATCTCTTATCTCTTTTCTCATCCTCACATTTTGTTTTCTGGAATGTTCTCACTCCCATAGTTCTTATCTATTTATAAGCAAAACAATATTTCTTTTTTCCAAGTATGCCATTAATGATTGAGAATTGTCCCATTTTCCCTTCTAGTTATGCCTTATGTCTTTTATACTTAAGTGACTTGCCAAAAATATCCTTGAACATTCTGATATAACACTTTCTTCTAGAAGAATCTCCCCTATTGTCTTACGCCTCTAATGCCACCGAAAACATTCCATTTGGTTCAGTGATTCAGAAGATACACTTCAAACATTTTGGACTGTTCTTGTCCATAATAGTATACTATGCATAACTTCCATATGAATTTTAAACATCCTAGAGACTGAATCAAAGTCCAAGTCCTTCATACCATTTGTAGCTCCATGTCTCTAATTCATCACGAATCAGAAATCATCTCATTTCGATCAGTAAAACTCCAGAAATCATCAAAATACTAAAGTGTGTTCAGTGGAATAACACCAGTTCATAACCTTTAAGAACACACTCACTGTACCCATATCACTCTTTTCACTCAATCTCTCTCCATTCAATTCAGATAACTTCAATTTTTGGAGTAGATCTAGAGAAAAGTCTTACAAATTCAATGGTTCAAGAATCAGGTCATTTGGAGGTCTAATAAGGAAGTTATGGCCAAAATACTCCAACACGTTTATATCATCACTTATAATGTACATGTCTCAGTGCGAATGTCATAACTTTTGCTATAGATGTTGGATTGACTTTGTTTTTGAACCATTGGAAAGAAGACTTCGAGATCTACAACTTTCATTAAGACCTCAAAGGCTAATTCTATCGTCTTGTGTTTGTATCATCTCACTTTTTCTTCCATCTGCTTTTTATCTTCTATTTTTCTTCGGTCTACTTTTTATCGTCTGCTTTTCTTCCGTCTGCTTTCTATCATCTGCTTTTCTTTCGTCTGCTTTCTATCATCTACTTTTCTTCCGTCTTCTTTCTATCGTCTGCTTTGCTTCTATCTGCTTTCTATCGTCTGCTTTTCTTCCCTTCACTTTCTATCGTTTGCTTTTCTTCCTTTCACTTTCTATCGTCTGCTTTTCTTCCCAGAACATATCCACTTGTAAAAATCATATCTTTTGACTCCGATATCTAAATTTTTCATATAATATACCGTTGAAAAGATAAAAGAGAGATATACAACTTTTCATAAGGCAACTTTGCCAGAATCTATCTAAATTAGGTCCATATTTCCTCCCGAAGTTGGAACATAAATTTTCACTCAACTCTTACGTCCGGCACCCAGTTCTCAACTTCATGACAAATTTTGGGACTCTTAGAGACAGAATTGAAATTCGATGTCTTCACAAGAAATGTAGTCATATGTGTCTAGTTTAATCAAAATAAAGAATCATTTCGTTTGGATAACTAGAGAAAACGTTACGGCTAACAGACCGAAGGACACTCAGTAAACATTTTCTAGATTACTACCAATCTTGTTTCTAAATCTTTCCTTATCATAATTCATATCAAAAACACTCTTTCTACTCCTTCTACCCCTCATTTTCAATACATTCACATTATATGTCAATGATACCCGGAAGTTGTCAATGCATGCATATACCACTCTTTATGCGAAAATATTCCGCATTTATGTGCATATAGGCTAATGTGATGCATGAGCAAAAAAATGCCTTGTCTAACTTTCTCATTGAGCTCGCTTGTGCTGAAATTTCGGGTCTTAACCCTTAATATGGGGACGGGATGTTACATAATGAATCAAAAAGTTTGTTGCAAAAATGCCCCTCATCACTAATGATAGCCTTAGGTGTGCTAAAACGTATAAAAATATTCTTCTTCAAAAACTTAACGACACCTCTAGTATCATTTGTGGGCAATGCCTATGCTTCCACCCACTTGCTAACATAATCAGCAACAACCAATATATATTGATTGGAGAAAGACTTAGGGAATGGTCCCATGAAGTTTATGCCCCAAACATCAAAAACCTCACAAACAATAATGTTAGTTAATGGCATGTCATATCTCCTACTAATGTTCCCGACCCTTTGACAACTATCTCAGGATTTAACAAATGCAAATGCATCCCTAAATAAGGTGGGCCAATAGAAACCACATTCTAAAACCTTATAAGTTGTCCTAAATGCACCATAATGTCCCTAAGCCTCTCTAGAATGACAATGATATAACGCAAAGGACATTTAGCGCCTAACAATACCATTCACACAAATCTTGTAAAGCAAAGGATCATCCCAAAGATAGTTTCTTACCTTAGTTTTTTTTTTCTTTTGTGCATAAGAAAAATTAGGGAGATATATATTACCAGTAAGGTAGCTTACATAGTTTGCAAACCAAGGACTGATTGTCATAACCATCAGATGCTCATCCGGAAAAGTCTCCTAAATGTCCTTCTTTGTTGCATTCTCCATGGCAGCTTCATCTAACCTTGACAAGTGATCAGCTACAAAATTCTTAGCTCCCTTTTTATCCCTCAGTTCAATGTCAAATTCCTATAAAAATAACACTTAACGAATTAGTCTTGGTTTAGCGTCGGGTTTTGTCTCTAAGTATTTCAAAGCTACATGGTGAGTATACTCAATCATTTTAGACAAAACTAAATATGAGCAAAACTTGTCAAAAGCAAACACAACTGCCAACATCTCTTTTTTCGTGGTGGTGTAATGGCGTTGTCTATTGTTCAGTGTCCTACCTGCATAAAAAATGGGATGAAAGGTCTTACCTTGTTTTTGGCCTAAAATAACACCCACTGCATAATCACCTACATCACACATTAATTTAAAAGGAAGAGAACCGTTAGGAGATATACAAATAGGTGCAGTCACAAGCATATCCTTTAACAATTGAAAAGATGTCAAACATTTATAGTCAAAAGCAAACACATCTTTTTCAAGCAACTCAGTCAAAGGTCTAGCAATCTTAGAAAAATCCTTAATGAACCTACGATAAAAACCAGCATGGCCTAAGAAAATTCTAATGGATCTAACATTGATTGGTGGTGGAAGTTTCTTACTGACATCAATTTTTGCTCGGTCTACCTCTATACCCTTACTAGAAATCTTGTGACCTAAAACAATGCACTCCTGTACCATGAAATGACATTTTTCCAATTAAGCACTAAATAGGTCTCTTCACACTTAATCAAGACTTTCTCTAAGTTATCCAAGCATGCATCAAATGAAGTACCAAACACAGAGAAGTCATCCATGAAAATTTCAATGTTAAATTCAAGCATTTTAGAAAAAATAGCCATCATGCATTTTTGAAATGTAGCCGGAGCATTGCATAACCCAAATGGCATTCGTCTATATGCAAATGTACCATAAAGACATGTAAAAAAAATTCTCCTGATCTTCCGAGGCTACCAAAATCTGCAAATATCCACTATATCCATCTAAGGCATAATAAAAGTCATGTCCAGCTAATTTCTCAATCATCTGATCAATGAAAGGTAAAGAAAAATGATCTTTCCTGGAGCCATCATTCAATTTCTTGTAATCTATGCACATTCTCCACCCGGTTACCTTCCTAGTGGCTATTAATTCATTTTTCTCATTTTCAACTACAGTGGTGCCTCCTTTCTTTGGCACCATCTGCATAGGGCTAACCTAAACAAAATGAGAAATAGGGTAGATAATACTTGCATCTATAAGCCACCTCCTTCAAGTGTGGGTTAAGTATCCTCAGGGGGCTGTACTATCACCTTGCTTCCATCCTCCATGAAAATAGGGTGCATGCAAAAGGAAGGTTTTATACGCTTGATATCTGTAATGGACCACCCAACAACTGCCCCTCTATGGCACCTGACAAATAAGAGGAAATGATAACTGGTAAGTGCTCAGGTGGGTTAAGATAAACGTACTTTAAATGACTTGAAAAAGGTTTAAGGTCAAGAAAAGGGGGATCTTCAATTGAAGGCTTCGGAAATAGCTTGGCTAGATGTTGGAGAGGCTCGTAGGCTCAATAATATGTCCAATATGCCTACTCCAACTCAACTCCAATATCCTCCAACTCTTCTTACAGTTTTTCCCCTAACTCTTCGATCATTCCTTATGCTCCCCCTTTTAACAAACCTACACAAACAATACAAAAATTATCAGCATCAGAAGAATAAACATCAATAAAATGGCAAGAGTCAAGAGTAGAAGGATGCTTCATAGCATTGAACATCTCAATCATTAGTTCTTCATCTTGAAGTCTGAAGATGAGCTTTCCACGTTACACATCGATGATGGTCCGTGCAGTGGCCATGAAAGTCTCCCAAGAATGATGAGGATGTCTCTATCTTCCTCCGTGTCAAAGACTAAGAAATCCACTGCGAAGATGAACTTCTTGACCTTGACTAATACATTCTTAATAATTCCCTTCAAATAAGTGATGGACCTATCAACCAGCTGAAGTGAAATAGGAGTGGGTTTAGGCTCCGCCAATCCTAACTTCCTGAAAATAGAAAGAGCCATTAAGTTAATGCTCGCACCCAAATCCATTAAATCCTTATCTATATGTAAATCACCAATAACACAAGGAATAATAAAACTCCCTGGATCCTTAAGCTTCGACGACAACTTTCTTGACAATATGGCCGAACACTCCTCATTCAGCTTCACCGTGGCGTACTCCTCAAGCCTCCTCTTATTAGACAAAATTTCTTTGAAAAAATTAGCATAAGAAGGCATCTGTACTATGGCCTCAACAAAAGGAATGTTTATATGAAACTTTTTAAATATCTCAAAAAAATGACCAAATTGCTTATCTTATTACATACCTTTCAGTCTTTGAGGATGAGGAATCTAAGGTCTTACCAAATGTGTGATGGGGTTAGCAAATAACCTTGGATGATCCTCCTTTGCAAACGATGCTTTTTGGCCTCCTTGTTACTCTCCCAACTCTCCTTTTCTTCAGTCTTTTCCACTTCTTTATCCTTCTGCTTCTCGTTAACTTCCTCAAGCTGTCTGCCACTCCTCAATAAGATTGCCTTTGCATGTTCTCTCGAGTTGGCCTCAGTAGTGCTAGGCAATGGACCTGAACCAAAGGTCTTTCCTTTAACAAACTTACAATCTGGCTCATCTAATTCTCCAAATTTCTGATAGAAGATTCTTGGTTCTACATCCTAACCTCAGTGGTGGAGATGTACTTCGAGAGTAGCTATTTGAGATTAGATTTCTCTGTTGGTTTAGGATTAGGAGCCTTGAAACCTGGAGGTGGTTTTCTCTAAACATTGGATGATTGTGGTTGTACCATCTGATTGTTCCGCCAAGAGAAGATTGGATGATTCCTCTACCCCAGGTTGTAGGTGTTAGAATATGGATCACCTCTCTGTTTGTTATAATTGCCCGTATAATGGGCTTCTTCTATCTCTTAAGCAAAAGGATTCCCAACTTGACACTCAGAAGATGCATGGGAATCTCCATCACAATGCTTGAATATAACATAACTCCTTAATAAAGAACTAGCTCCTCCTCTCACATTGTTCATCAGATTATCCAACTTCTTTGTCAAAACATCCATCTGAGCTAATAAAGCCACTATATTGTCCACTACACGAGCTCCTGTAGGTCGTCTGGGATGCCTTTCTGTATGATACTAAAAGCTGCTAGTGGCCATCTCATTAATCAACTTGTAGGCCTGATCTGGCGTCTTCCTCATTAAACTACCTCTTGCTGCAACATCTATAGTACTCCTGGTCGATGCGGTCATTCTTGTATAAAAATTATTGACCTGCTACCATGTGGAGAACCTATGATTAGGACACTTTGTTAACATATCTCGAAATCGCGCCCACGACTCATAAAGAATTTCATTTTCATATTGGGTGAAGGAAGTGATCTCATTCTTCATCTTTGTAACCTTGGCAGTAAGGAAAAATGTAGCCAGAAATAATCTCATCATCTCATCCCATATAGTAATCGATCTTGACTGCAAACTAGCCAACCATGCTTTGGTCTTATCCCTTAAAGAAAGTGGTAATAACCTTATTCTCACCGCATCTTCCGATACTCCATTCTACTTGCATAAATCACAAATATCTGGAAAGGTCTCCAAATGGTTGTTCAGATCCTCCAAAAGCAATCCTTCAAATTAAGATGCTCTCACCATGGATGTAATGCTGTGAGGAATCTCAAAACTTGTAGCTGTAATCGTCATCCTTATAACGGGAGGCAAGGGTCTATTGATATGCCCCTTAGTCAAATCCATCATAATCAACTCCCTTCTCCCTTCAATATGTGGCATCAACCCCTCCTCGTGTTGTTCCATCTCTACAAGCTGCTATTCTCTAATCCTTTCTTCTGTGTTACTATTCCGAGCCAATTTGGTTTCCTTGCGCAGCCTGCAAGCAGTATTTTCAATCTCAGTATCTAGTTGCAAATTCTTGGGCTTTTGACAATGAGTTAGCATAAAAAAAATGGAACAAATAAAAAACAAATAATAATAGAGCCATGAAAGGAAAATAAAACACATACCTAAAATAAAGCAATCAAGTAAACAACTAAAATACGCAAATAAACAACGACGCAAGAATTAAATATGAGACAATTAATACCGTCTAATCTAATGACTCACAATAAGGAATTCCCCAGCAACGACGCCAAAAACTTGTTAGAGTTTAAACAAAACAATATAAATTAAATTCTATCTAGACCAGCTAGAGGCAAGCACACCTTGTCGACAAGTAATATAAAATGGTAAGAACCGGATATCGTACCCAAGGGATTCCAACACTCAAGACAATTAAATTAAACGATGCAAAATTACTCAGACGATCAATAATTGATTGGTTTGAAAATAAAATAAATTAAGCGAATCAAGGAAATATGCAAGATGTAAATTATGAGTTAAAGACGACTAGATTTAATCAAATTAAAGAAATTGGCTAAGGTATCGGATTTCAATTTTATTTGACGCTAAAAATTATAATGGTGGATTGATCTAGGAATTACTTCACTTAAGCAAGTTGAACCCAATGTTCACAGGAATTCCCTTCTCTCCTAAATCCAAAATACCCATTTGTTTCATAGATAATTTGGAATAAAATTCATTCAATACATGAAGCCTAAAACTAAGTTCGTTAATCCTAGGTATCGTTATACAAGATCCTAAGGTTGATCTACAGTTTACTCTCAAGTATATCTCTTGATTAATTTTTTGACAAATTAAATCCCAATGGTTATGACATTCAATCATCTAAGGCCTTAATCTAGGTGATCAAGCTAAATTATGACTAAATATGCATTCAATCAAGTAAAAACCGTCACCACAAAACCTGTCCTAACACATATTCATCAACCTAACACAAATCATGATCATAATATATAATTGCATTGATTAAATCCACACAAATTAAAACAAACAAGGAACAAAAACAAGTTAAATCCCTGCAAAATCGTGGTTGCTGGGATTGAAAAATGTGTTGGTTCTATCTTCAGCTATAGCTCTCTCCATTTATTAACACACAACTGTTGTTCACACTACCTCCTCCTATTCATGCATAGCTGCTGGCTTCGATCTTTCCTTTTCACTCCCACCAGCTACTTTGTTATTCTCCTTAGCCACCAGCTGCTTGCGTTGCTGTAAAGGAATGGAGGGTTTCATCCCTCAGTGAATGAAGATGTTTCCTTATTTTGTTCTCCGTATTGAATGTCCTTCACCTCCTTCATTCACACCTAACTTCACACATAATCACATTTATTTAACTTTTTCTGCCGCCAATTGCTTTCTTCTTTTCGTCGCCACCTATATTCTTTTGTTCCACCGTCATTACATACACATACTCACGTTGTTCCTTTTCTCTAACGCCACTAGCATTTCATGCATATCCCACTCACTGATTTTTTTCGTTTTTTCTATGCTGCCGCCACTTTCATTTGCTCTCTTCAAAATGCCATCACAACTGTATTCTAAGACTTTTCACGGTCCCACTCTCATGTTTTTAACCTATTCTCAACGATTTTGTGTAGCTGCTACTCTTTTTTGCATGAAACATCTGCGTGCCTTGCGTTTCCACAAGTCATTCATGCTGCTATAATTTCCTTCATATGATATTGTCGTATTGCTGCTTGTCTTCTCTTATTCTCTATGTTGTCATTTTATCCCGGCCATCTTGTCCGTTAAATCACATTCTTGCATGCAAAAGCATGCACACATTAGCGTTTTCTAGAGCTTTTCTTGCTTGATGCTTTTGAGCCTTCCAAATTCAATATATGCCTAAAATTGAAATAAATAACTTTTAATTAGTGCAAGTTAATTATTAAATGAACAAGAGTTTAGTAAATTAGATATCTAAAATCAATATAAACTGCCCATTAACATTACATCTCTAGCAATTAAGTACTATTTCTGTGTATTCCTACTAGGATGTCTAGCTTAGGTTGTTACTTGTGCTTTCTCTAGTAATCTCTTTGCTCAATGATCTTTATTGAGTACACGTTCTTCTGATTTCAACCACAAAGTAACATTTTTCCTATTCTAACTTAAAATTCATATTCATTTTCAATTCCTCACAAAGATTCACAATTCTGGATCCTCTATTTGTGCTTTCCTAATCTTTTCATACAAACTAATTTTTTAATTTCAATGTAGCTAATAATACTTCATTTCGCCCCAAATTCAACTCGACATTTTATGCCCTGTATTACATTTGGTTTGGTAACCTCACTATCTAAATTGTAATACACTACTATTGGATTTCCTGTTTAATGCATCTGTTTACAACATTGGCTTTACTAGGAAATACTCATTTACCCAATCAAAATCTTAAAGTAACTCTATTCATTGTCTCAGCCTTATATTCAGTTTTTTTAAACTCCATAATTACCTCAGACTTTATTGACCTGAATATTTTTATATATCCAAAATGTTTCTGTACATATAATATCTCCAGACTTTCAAAACAATCACTATTATAGCAAGTTCCAAATCATATATCAAATTCAGCTCATGAGGCTTTAATTGTCCCTATGTACACAAAATCACTTTATAATATTGCAACAAATTGTGTCTTAATCTCTGATATGAAACTTTATTATATATTGCGAAATCTCCACATCCAATTGGCATAATTAACATTGGGGTTATAGTTCCTCAAAATTCTTTTTAATCACTCATACGGTTTAAACATTTTTCCTCAAATTTTTTTTGTCAAGGGATAAGATCAGTAAAAAACCCTTGACAGTCTCTGTTAGTATCCAACATATAGTTAGTTCTAAAGAACTTCGAATCTCTCATATGTTCCTTGTAGTTTCTCACTTTATCATCACCTCTACTTTCCTTGGGTCTCCCAATATGCCATGTTCAGATATTATACAACCCATATTTTATTTGATCAAGCTATAATTGTTTCTACCTTCATGATATGTAAGATTTCCTCAAGTATTCAGAATGTTCTCTTTACTTTTCAAATACACTCAAAATACCATATATGATCATAGACACTAATTGATACAATTTTGCTTGGATCATTTTAATCTTCAATATCATAATACTGTCGGAGGGGGGTGGGGGGAGGGCATTGTTAACTCCAACAGATATAACCCAAAATTCATGTTATTCTTTTAGTATCTAATTCCTTAATGAGGTAGTATTATCTCATATTATTTTCGGTTTCCCAATTGACTTCTTCTTTGAAATGATTTTCTCAATTCATTCGATTTCCTCTGATTTCACATTGACTGATTCTAATGTCTGTTCATTAATACTAGTTTCTCCACTCATTTCGATTTATTTGAAATCTTAATTTCCTATATTGGTAACACATACATCATATCCGATTTGTATCTCTTATACTTAATGTCACCACAAATTTAAGAATCCAATCACTTAGTTGGATACTTAACATCAACAAAATGCATACACACTCAGTAACATATTTTACATCTTATGCTTGAGTCACTGTTAGGATTAAGGCTCCAATATCATTTTTGATTTATTCCTTCGTTGATCATTCGTAAGAATAAACTATCTGGTCTACTTAATTTAATTCGGTGAAATTCTTCTTCGAAAGAAGACTTCTTCTTTCTATCATCTATATTATTCATGTAACCTTTATCAACCCACTGTTTCCATCACTACTTATCAGACATTCTTAGTGCCTCAAGAAGATCAATTTCTATTATTTCTTATAAGGTCATAATGTTTTGGTTACCAAAACCCAGTAAAGTAGTAGAAATCATTATTGTCACATATGCTTAGGTGTGTATCACTAAGTTCATCCCATTCTATCCAGAGATTTATTTTTGACAGATCACCAATTATCTTACAATAGTAATACTTTGATCTCACTTGATCCTAGACAATATTTCTCTCTTTATCCTTTCCACGATCGAGGCTTCCTCGCATTAACACATACTAACATCAACTTTACCCCAATTTTTCCTGATTTTACCTCTTTTAGTGTTACACCATGTCATAATGATTCAACTACCATATTGGTGCATTAGTTCTTCTCATTTGATTCATCATTTTTTTTCTTTATGTCATTTCTATCTCATCTTCCTATTGTCATTTATTTCATCTCGCATATGTATATCCTCAATCAATTGAAAATTATTAATGCATAATCATTATGAAATTTTGGTCCCAATTCCCCTAATATCTTCTTATGGTGGATCATAACTCTCGTCATATTAATCAAACAACCATTTCAGTTCCAAATTCGTTTTCTTAAGATCATAACAAATTTATGTTTGCATTACATTCTACTTGTACACTTTAATCTCCTCATTTCTACTTATACCCCTATTTCCCTCAAATGATCCATGACAATACATTCACATTTACATCACATTCGGGAGATATATCACCATAGTACAATATTGGTGTCATTTTCAATAACACAACCTCTAATACAATTACATTGAATCATTATTTATCATATCTAACCATGTACTATTTCCTATTTCTAATTATCCGTAACTTCATTTTCTCATGTTCTGAAAGAGAATCACTCTTCTCACTAATTCTAGCAACTCAAACTCTTAACACATGCTCATGCATATGGCTCATACACATGCGACTCAGACTAGGGATCAGTTGTTACAGTTTGCTATGACATAAATAAAATGCATGTAACTTGACATATATTTCGAAAAACTCCCATGTAAGATACTAAATCTTGGCTCTGATACCAAATTATAGCACCCCACTCTTACAAGACATGTACCAGACAAGCTGAATGACGTCCGAGTGAATACCTCGCAAGGGCGGCATGCTAGAATAGTTAAACATTTGAAACTTAGTACAAAATTTTCAAATTTATCATATGCATATGCAAAAAACAATAATCAAATCGTGCACACTTTTTTTCTTAAACATTTCCATTCACAAGTGTTACCAAAATTTTTCAAATCATCAGAATTTCGTTAATCACTAGGGCCTATTATAGATACAAAACACTTACAATTATAATCTCATTACAATAAAAATGCATTCACATACACATGGTACAATAATTTCAAAATACATTCTTTAATCCAAAAATTAATGGAAAATTTCATGCACATGTAAACTGATCTCGACCTCTATCTCTTACTTGTATGCAGTGGCTACACCCCCATTTGCCCAATGTGGTAACTCTTTTAAGCCTGTAAAATATTGTAAAATTTGGGTGAGTTTTGCAAACTCAATGAGTGACCATCCTCGATGGCTCACTAAATCACATAGCACATACAGTTCATCGATTCATCAGATTGAGTCACATACATTACACATTCACTTAAGCATATATCACTTAATCATTCATTTCACATTTCACATTCAACACATATCATATTCAGAAATCAGTCAAATATTTAAATCCTACTTTTATATGCATATGCAGTGCTTATGAGATTCACTTTCAATTATTAATGTTGTGACCGAGTACCTTTTTATTGCCCCATATCCCTTGTGAATACCGGGCTGGTCCATATCCCTTGTGGATACCAAGTTGTATCAGATAATGTCCCACATCCCTTAGTGGATATTGGGTACATTCACGACTAAGCCTGAGTTTTTTAATTTTATTTTGAGCTTTAAGCTCTTTTTCACATTTTGAGATTTAAGCTCTTTAAATAGAACAAATAGTAAGTAAGTCATCCAAGTCGACTCATAATACGCTCCAGATTAGAAATTGCTTCCAAGATTTGGAAACGTTTGAATTTGGACTCTTATCTTGCACATCAATATTATGCAATACACATATTTCACACACACATTAATAACTTAGCACAATTATAAGTATTCACTTATACACAATTTTGTATATGGACTATGTACAATGTATGCTCAATGAAAATCCCAGGTATTTTTCCATTATTCTCGTCACCTGATCAATCATTTATCAAAACTCACCTACGTATAATATGTAATTAGGTTTATACCTCAATAAAATCAAAGAAAGAAAAATTCTTAACTCACTTAGTCAATTCAGATTTTTTTCCTGAAACACACTTTCGGGTCTGCTGTGTTTGATCAATCTGACAATGAAAATGAAGTAATTTGGCAAAACTTTCTTCTTGAAAATTATTCTTCTATCTCTTATGTTTCTAGTGACACCAAGATCATTCAATTTGGTTTAGGAATCCGAAAGTTATACTCCAAATATTTTGGACTATTCATAAACTAAAATAGTATCCTGTACTCAACTTTAATTTAGAAATCTGGAATTCTAGAGCCTGAATTAAAACTCAATTTCTTCATACAATTTGTATCCCTATATCTCTATTTTACTAAAAATAAAAAATAATTCCATTTGGATAACTATAGAACCAGGTATTGTCAAAATATCGAAGCATGTTTAATGAAAATACTCCTTTCATAAATTTTCCAGAACTCCTCATCATTTTTGTCCTAAATTTATCACTCAGTCTGTCCTAAATGATTTCAGATGGCTATCATTTTTTGTGAAAACGTAGAAAAATGTGTTTCGAGTGTAATGGTTCAAATTCCATGTCATTTGGAGGTCGGGAGAAGAAGTTATAACCAAAATAATGAAGGATGTTCATATTAGTCCACTTCGATAAGCATTCAAGTTGATTAAGAAAAGTCACAATTGTGAGATTCAAGTTGATTCAGAAAAGTCACGATCGAGCACGATCGTGCTTTTCCACACTTCTCCAAAATGTCACGATCATGCAACCCCTCTTTTCTTCTCCAAATTCACACACTGTAGAGTCTCTTCTTCTTAAACTAGACTTTTGGGTCAATCTTTCATGGTCATTTTGATAAGGAATATGAAGGATTTAAGCAAAACACTCTTCTGAATAATTGTTCATTTATGTCTTCAATTTCTAATGACACTAATTTCCTGCAATTTGGATTAGTATTCTGTAAGTTATACTAAAAAAACTATAGACTGTTCCCAAACCACGAGAGAATCCAAAAACTCAACTTCAAGCCAAAATTGGAAACTCTTAGAGACAATTCAATTTCGATTTCTTTATAAAAAATTGGAAACTCTTAGAGGCAATTCAATTTCGATTTCTTCATAAAAAATATAGCCATATGTTTATATTTTAATCTTAACTTAAAATCATCACATTTGGATGCTATAAATCAAGTTATGGCTAAAATACAGATGCATGTTCAGTGAAAACACTGCATCTGTACATTTTCTAGCGCTCTTCATCATCATTTTCATCTTAATTTATCTCTTTTGCTTACTCTATCACTTCTAGCTTATTTCCTCAATATTTCCTCTTCATTCCTATTTCATTTCAGCTCAACTTATTACAACCAAATCAAAATCTATCATTTTTCATAATCATCAAAAACAAAAAATCACACTTATGTATATTCTTCATGTTTTTTTCCTTTTTCATTTTTTTACGCGCGCGCGCGCGCGTGTCTATATATATATATATACAATGAAGACATCAACATAAACAGAGCATTTACAAATTCATTTTTCACGAATTTTTTTGCATTAATCTCATGCACATTTAAGTTGATCTTTCAACTTTAAAAATCATTTCTACAACCTCTTATAACATTTTGATCATCAAATCTGAAAAATCAACATATCCAAATTTTCATCCTATATTTACGCTGAACATGAAAAATGTCTATTTTTCTCATGAATATGAAATATCAATAAATCACCATTTTTGTTTCATAAACCAACAACTCTAAAGGATTAACAAGATACTTACTTGTTTAAACTCCAACTCTTCAAAAATCACTTGAACCCTAACTTTCGAATATCATTCGATCATCATCTTGCCAAAGGTAGTAGGGTTAGGTATTTTAGTGACAGTGTTGGACCCCGTTTTCAGAGCCCAACTATCTTACTCGGATGTTATGAGATCATGAAGATTGAAGTTTGGTCTTAGTGGAAGAATTAGCATTTGGAGGCTAAAAATCTTTCGAAAGCAAGGTGGGGTCACCGTGGCGAACATATGGGAGAAATCTCATATGTTTCCTTCGAGTGAAATTCGTCGCGGCGAAGTCCCAAGATTTACATGAGAATTTGTTCTCGGTAAAGGTTTGCCGCAACAATCATTGTGGCTTTGGGCACGGCAAAACCCCTAAAACATCACCCAGACCCCCAATACAAAATCACACCATGCTAAATGCATACACCATTCCCCAAAATCCATAATAACTCTACAAGGATCATTTTGAGCACAAGGAGCTTCTTCAACTCATTTCCAAAAGTAAAATGTTGCAATATGGAAAACTAATGCAACATCATTTCATAACAATTCAATATTATCTCATCATACTCTTTAATCTCTTTTCATTTAATTCATTTCTTACAACTAATTCTCATTATTCATAATTCCTATCTTTCTCCCATAACATCTCACTTATATATGTGTAACAATAATTCATAATCAAAATAATCATCTCAAATCGATAACTTTGTCAAATATACCTAATTTCAATTCAACCTCATCCATACACAATTTCATATTTCAACTTAACATAATAAGTAACAATTTTTACAAATCTTTGATGGAATTTCAAGCCACAATACATCAATGTCTCAAATCTCGAAATACAAAAGTTACATGAAATAATAATCCTTGAAATGTGACTAAGCCTTATATTTTACAAAATAACTTAAATTCCAAAATATGCAATTTTGAAGTAATGTCCTTATGCTATTGATCCCTTGATCTTTTTCTCATCACTTCAAGATGGGACGGAAATCGGGGTGTGAGCTTGAAGCTCGTGGGTAACAGTTTATAACGAAAAAATAAGCAAAACCTTTGAAATGTTCATTTGCCGATACAAAGTTCTAATTGAATTTATAAACGTATCGTTCTCAAATTCTTAACCAAAATTCAAAACTATAAATCATGTATGCATCAGATTTGTTAACATGTCATATGCACATAAGCACATCGGAATGGTTTGGGTAGATCCTTGAACATGACGAACTACACATTTTCACATAATGGTCCTGTGTAGTCGTAAACTTGACGTACTATCGCAATCTCACATAATGGTTTTGCGTAGACGTAAACATGAGGGAGTCCTTGAAGGAGTTTCATGCCACTAGCAGGTAGGCGAGAGAAGCCTTTAACTTGATCAACGTGCACGTGACATTCTTGAATGGACTACACCAAACCCACATAACATGTAATTCATGAATCGAAAATAATTTGCCTAAATGGCACATTTTGGAAACTTGTTTTTCATGTACATGAGATATTTCGAAAACTACTTCCAAAAACCTTATTTTAAAAACTTGTATCTTTTCAAAAATAATCATTTTCAAAGTCTTTTAATAAATCATCAACACAATTCATGTAACAAACATATAACAATTTCTCAATTCATTCAAGAAGCAGTAAATGCAACACTTATTATGCAATTGAAGTCATTAGAATTTCTTGATTCAAAGAAAACATTTAGTGGCTTATTTACTCTATTATAAACATGTACCCACCTTGATTTCTTTGCTTATAAACTTGCTTAAAGGTGCCCCCCTCTTGATCCTTTTGCCTTCCTTGATTTCCTTTATCAATGACAAAATTCCCGTTCAATAGGGATACAATTTGAGGGCCCATATATATTGTTGGCACCCATTACCGGATATCCAACCTTTATACTTATACATGATTATAAACTCAATTAAAGCAAATCTTGCAAGATTCATCTTAATTTCCGTCAATAAAATTAATCTGCTTCGGGCCCATAATTAAAATCCGATTTCTAAACTAATACGAAATTCCATGACTCTAGGTCAACTAAAAATAAACCCGTCTCAATCGGATCTCTTAAAGATCACGAAAATGAAATTTCGTGCAAAACTGGAATTGCGGTCAACACCGACACATATCATCCGCAAAGTCCAATTAAAAACCCGACACTCTTATTTTACCAAAAAGGGATAGAAAATTTTACGAGCAAACTAATGCTTCAAAAATCGTCGGAATCAAAAGCGGAACGAACCGAAACGAATCGAATCGGATAACAAGGTACGGAAACCAAACGAAGATGGAAGCAAAAACACATCGAGCCGAAAGGCATAAGGTGAAAGCAAGACGAACAAATGGTTCAATCGAGTTTGAGGGCAAATTTTCGACAAAAATTCAAGTTCATCTGAAAATTTTACATTTTAGCAAGAGAGGGTAGAAAACTTGTTGGGAAAATCAATGGTTCG
>JANVCL010332034.1:0-17643 GCA_026546855.1 Erythroxylum incrassatum
ACATCACATGTAATTTCCATGCTATGTATCCATACTTGATCTATGTCATTGATTCTACTGGTATTGTAACAATTGTTCAGTTTAGTCACATACTTAGATGACAAAAGCCGCTTTGATCCTACACTAGTAAAATTGATGGACTAGATTGTTTTGGTATATTTTTGTAATGAGATAGCAAGTTTGCGTGCATTCAGTTTTCTTCTATGTACATTATCCGGAAACATACATAGCCCAACTGGGAGATTGTTAGAATTTTATGGGCCACGTGTATAAATATATGTACGTAGATTTCTATCACGGTTATAGCCCTAATAAAATGTAATCTAACTTTAGTAAATTAATTGGGCCTACAGAAATATTAATTAATTATTAGTATGAGCTTGAAGTATAGAAGCTCATTACGAGTCATTGTGGTTAATGGGCCTATAATGGCCCGTAAGTTAAAATTGACTATAAATAAGGTTATGGTCCCTAAATTAGATTCACTCTTGACATTTTCTCTGAAAAAGATCTTGTTAGTTTTCTCTGTTCTATAAGGAGAATTCATTCGGTATCTGAATCTTGGCTTGGAAGAACACATCCATCAAGTTTTGTTGTTTACACTTCCGCTGTGTAATGGATCAAGGTTAGTGTTCTTATTTGTACATATATTATTGTTTATTCCATCTGCGTATGATTCTGGTTGATTGTTTATTTAGAAATCTGAATAATAATCATAAGGCTTGATTTCTAACAGGATAAAGTTGAGGACTACTGAACCTCTCCAAAATTCTTGTTTCAGCATAATTTCTACTAGGTATTGTTGTTTGTTTATTATTATGTTTTTACGTGTTTAAGTTAATTTGATCAATGAAATTTGTAGAACTTTTTGAGTCAAATACTAACATATAGTGCTAAGGTTTTGGGCTATATGTTATTTTTTTACAATAATGTTGAAGGTTCAAAAATGTTTTCGGAAAGATAGGGAAGGGAAGGAGGAATTCTTGTTTTTATTTACTTAGGACCAACAAAGTTCTCAACTTTTGAAGGATCTAAATAAGATGATTAATTAAAAAGTGGCATGAACTGGTTCACATACGAAGTAGGTAGTGGAGTTCAGAGGGGTAGACATTGATAGAGCGTAGATGCTGCAAAAAAGTAGTAAAGAAAGGCCGAAGAGACAAAGTGGGAAGCAAGAGACTAGGAGCTGGTGCTAATTCCTTCAAAAGCCGATGCTTTATATTGCAGTAAAGACCCTCCCAAGTCCCAACTTCCAAGCACACAGCAAATGATGATAACTAGATATCACTCACTTTACAGTCAACATTTGGCTCAGAGAATTCTTGGAAACACCAATCAGAACCGCACTAATCTTACTTTAAAACTAAAATTTGGGTTAAGGAATCAAACCCCACTCAGCGGTGGACCTTGCATGAAGATCAGATACCATTCTTTTAATCCAAGAGTGCCTCATCATTGAATTTGAGCAACATCACTGTTTTGGACCATATATCAAGGTTTTTAGAACGAAGAAAGTTGTTATCTTTAAGTGTGTAATAAATAAAATTCTAATTATATGTAAATAATATAAATTATATATATCAAATAAATTACTCGATAAATTAACAATTCAAGTGACTAGTTCCTATGGTTTCTAATGATAGACTACTACTCTGAATTTTTTTGTTTGCCAGGACCCCATTAGGTGCAAACAGAAAGTATTCTTGGAGTTGGAGATCTTCAGCTTACTTCATATACCAGCTGACACAAAGCTACAAAAGACACCTAGCTAAATTTTTGGTTTCTGTCATGTATTATTGGTGAAAGAAACAAAGTAGACCTCGTCACAAGAACCCTAAAAACTCTGTATGTGTCGTTAGGTTAGGAAATTTCAATATAAAGAAGGCTAAAATATAAGAATTAAAACCAACAAATGTCGTACCTATTCCCTTCCCATTTCAATTTGTGAAAAGGAGAAGAAGCTGAATGCTACCCACATATTTTGTATGTTTGAATCAAAGAATAAACAAAACGGAAATGTTGGACTTCTGATATGATTATCTATGGCTGTACAGATTCTGCACAAAGACAAGTTATGATCTTTGGCGTAATACTATATTTAATGTCAATACCTCCCCACACTTTACAATCAGAATTCAGAAAACAAGTATCTCATTAAAGTTGGGCAGCTACAGTTCTTAACCTTTTCACATGGCCGCTCCTCCTACTTGACCATTAAGATTTACTTTTGTGGTATTTTAATTTAATCCGACTCAGGTTGTTTTAATAAAACATTCATTAATGTACACAAGGTACGTGGAAACCTGAAACCAACTTGGAGGTCCTAACCAGAATCTTTCAGTCTTTAGTTTCAAGTATATTTTAATGTTTCTTCCACCCAGTAGCTCGCCTGGAATTTTTATCTCAAGTTGCACAACTACTAAGGTAGTAAGGTCTGCTTTGAGTCTGAGTTGCGATGATAAGAGTCGTTAAAGTAATATATAATCAGATCACAGAAAGATATGGAAAATCAGCAGTGTAATCTGGAGAGATTACTTCTGTTTTGTTTCAGTTAAACCCAATTCCCAGGTAGATATTCAACTTTTCTAATGAATCTAAGTTCGTTTGCTTAGGTTTGAGGAACATCATTATATTTTTTTCACCCAAGATGCATGCTACCTTAATTAAATTCATTTGAACTCAGATTGTTGTTTTGTTTATAACATTAGGTAGTATCATGCACATATCCCGTTTACAATTACACGTACAAGCATTATGGTAAGAGGAAAAAGGAAATGGTAAGAAAATAACAGTGCAAAGCTGGAAAAGTAAAGGAAATGAGATATACAAGTTGGTGACAAAAAAGATAACATTGTCAGAGGTCGAGACAGGAAAATCTGAAGGACCAGTGAAGGTCTACAACTTGATGCCTTGCTTTGTTCCCAAATTGAGAAACAAAGGCATGGAGGCACATCATTTTGCTTCCCCGTTAAAACACAGGGGAAGAACTCAGGAATCATTGTGCAGGGTCAAATCATGCGCAACTCACTCTCACTTCCAGTTCCAATTCTGTTGGGTTGGGTGAACATTATATTCATTATACGTATTGGCACTGGTACCACATTCCAGGTGGCTTACATTATGGTTGCTTGCCAAATGCCGATTGCCAATTGCCAATTGCCAATTGCCCGCCCATCTTCAAGCTTTTCAAAAACAACAAATCAATACTGAAGTGCAACAAGATTCCTGAACTGTTTTTGAGCTATGTATTATGGCTTTTAACCTGATGGGGATAATCTAAAACTTTTGCCATAGGATACCCAATTAAAACAGGAAGGTAAAAGCTCTGACTCTAGCTTTTTGAGAAAGATTAAACAAAAGAGGCAGCTTTTTTAGCAATAGAAGAAGTGATGGGATTCTTTACTTTTGCATGAAGAACAGAAGAATATTTGCATAACTTTTCAGGCCCAAATGTGACTCCACATTCTATAAAGGTGAGTGAATAAATTAAGGAGTGCCCACGTCCCTCTTCCCCACCCATTTCACGTTTTGATGCTTCAAATGTAAAAACCGCACCCATCATGATGACTAATGACCACCCACTTTTTCATTATCCCATCTTATTACCGTAAGCAGCAGGCAGAATCCAAGTATAATTACATTGTTTATCGCATCTATCTTGGGGTTACCATGATCTTTTGTTTGGCCAGCCAACCACAGCTCACAACACCATCGCCATGTGAGAGCTCCATTATTCGCCTCCTTTCCTTTCCTTCATTACCAAAATTTAACATAACTTCCTTTCTCAACTCAACCCTTTTATTTAATAATTGCAAAGACTTACGTATTATGTTTAGGGCGGTGCTGCGATTCTGGCTAATAATGCACGAGTGATTCAATGTTTCTCTCGTAATGGAACATCCTACCTAATCTCTCAATCATTAATGAAGAAAATTAAAGAGAAGCTCATCCTCCCTCCCAAATGCTAGTTTCTCCATTCAAATCTTTTTAAAGCTAAATTATGAACAAAGATCCATTCTTCTAGAAATTTTATGTTCTTAAATGCTTATATGTTGATATATATTTTTAGACTCCAAAACTCTCCCTTGACTAGGTATAATATAAACGTTGGTGACTTGTGTAGCCCACCTCACTACAGCCATTTTGGACCATAGATTTAGAAAAGCTAGCCTTTTCTGAATAAAACAGGAAGCCATTTACCGCTTGAAAAGATCGATATTGGTAGGTACTATTAGTGGCTATAAAAGATACTCGAAGCTACAATACTCCAGTCTCCTCTGCTTCTACTTTCCTTACTTTTTATCTCTTCATTCTCTACTACGGAGGAAGAGGGAGAGAGTTAGAGAGATGGGTAATTGTCAAGCAGTAGATGCAGCAACTCTAGTGGTGCAACACCCAAGTGGCAAAGTAGAGAGGTTCTATTTGCCTGTTAGTGCTAGTGAGATTATGAAGATGAACCCTGGTCACTATGTTGCCCTTCTTCTCTCCACCACCTTGTATCCATCAACAACCAATGCTCAACAATGTCCCAACAACAGGTCTACAGATGACACCCACAGTAACAACAATGGTTCTGTTCGGTTAACCAGAATTAAGCTTCTCAAGCCTACGGATACTCTTGCTCTTGGGCATGTTTATAGGCTCATCACCACCCAAGGTGTGTTGAGTTTCAGTTTCTACCTTATTTTTTTGTCTTCGGTTTTTAAAGTTTAGATTTGTAACGAATTCTTTTGTTGTCTCCGGGGGTGTTTTAGAGGTTATGAAAGGATTGAGAGCAAAGAAGCAAGCGAAGCTGACGCAAAACCAGTCAGAATCTGGTGAAAGGCTAGAAAAGGCGAGAGAGAAACAGACTTCAGGGTTGGATTCGGAACAAAAAGGATCTGAGGTTGATGAGGAAAATCAGGTAAATTTTATCCCTAAACGTTTTCTAATACATTTGCAGAAGATTATAAATTTTTGCATATTATGGGCATTAACCAGAAACCATCTTTTAGCCTCATGTCGTTTATTTTTCTCAATTTCTGTATTCGATCTTGTTAACCAGAACGAGATGTTAAGGATGTTGTTTCAAATTTAATTTTTTCCAATCACCTGACACTTTCAGATGACCAAACATGAAAGGAACAGACCAAAGGCAGTAGTCTCTATCAACTCTGCAACAGTCAGATCAAGAACATGGCAACCATCCTTGAAAAGCATCTCAGAATCAACCAGCTAATCATGGCTACGATCTGCATACCATGTAGCGTAAAGTACATGAAAAGCAAATGGACTCATCAGAGAGAGGTTTTTCAGTATTGTAAAAGCCTGTGGTCTCCTGTACAGATAAGTCTTGGAGATAAGAGGCAGGTTAATTAATCCCCACCCCATGGAATTGAAGATTTGGTAACGCTAACATGTTTAGCAGAAGGTGGTGGTGGTGTCTCAAAGAGAATTTGTAACTAATAGGTGTTCTGAAATGATTATATCAAATAAGAGTTTGCTTATCAAAACTGAAGGTTGTATCAGAAGGGAAATAAAAAGACCCAGCTTTCCATCTCCGATGGAGAACCAAATGTTCATATAAGGCAAAGCAACAGCATTTTACACGTGAACATGAAGCTTTTTAACATAATTTTAACTAAATTCTTATTAAAATAGAATGATTTGATACATTTTAAAATTTTTAAAAGTTGGAAATTAATCCTTTAAAATATAATTTAAAATAACTTTTTACAGAGATTTAATTAACTTAAAAGAGTTTAATGATTATTTGAATTAGTTTCAAATTATAAATAAATTATGAGTTGTAAGGAGAATTTTTTATATTAAAAGGAGTTTTCTTTGAAAAAAATATTAAATTGAGTTCTCAAAAGCTTTTGGGACTCCAGTTTTATTAATAATTATTTGGTCAAAATACTATAAATTAAGTTTATATTTTATAGTTATTATTATTATTATTATTAATAAATTATCATTACAATTTAGTAAAAAATTTGTTTATTAATTTTTTAAATAAATTAAAAAATAAACATACAATTCACTTTACATTTAAGGTTTAAATAAGATCTCTTATTTTGGTTATAATATTCTTATTATATTTTATTAAATCTCACCAACATTTACGTAAATTTCATATAAATATATAGATAAATTTAATATAACTGAAACGGAGTAACTTCAACAAAAGATTTGATGTGCTAAGGACTATAATTTACAGGCCTTGAGGCTATTTTTAAAAACAAGTTGTGCCTATGATATGATAATTAGTATGCCCCGTACTGATGCAAAGTCGAATGATTTGGTCCCTGCATTCGGTGGAGGATAAGGCTCTTAGACTTCCATGTATTGAAATTCTCTTAAAGCTGCTGCTGGATTGAGACTGATGCGCGGAAATGGGATAAAAATGTGTCAGAACGAGTATGGACGCTCCTGTTTGAATGCCAAAGATCAAAATGGCTGCTTCCTGTTCTGTTTTTAACACATCATCTGATTCTGAACTTGTCTAGATGGATAACAGGTCCCATCAATTTATTGCATATCCATTTTTCTGCTGTGCAGATCTCATCTTATTCAGCAAATGATCTTGCACCTGTTTACTTCATCCTGACGGCAAGAAAAGTTAACACTAACATTGTTTTGTTGATATTTATGGTTTCTTCTCGAAAAGCATACAACATAGTACAGGATTAAGACTTCAGAAATCGGCATTGGCACTTGGCAATGGACAGGATACCTACAGCTTGCAAGTTAAAGCAAAAGCTCAATGAGCACTTTGCAGTCAAACATGCTACAGTGAACATTTAAGTCCGGTAGGAACGACTCTCATTAAAGAAGCATTCAACTCGTAGGACCTTGAGAAAAATAAGCAAAGTTGTACACTTCTGACTTTCTTTAGTAAGTCGATGCATTAAAGAAGCAGAATCTTAGTTTTGCATAAACTGCATACTTTTGCGCCGCTTCTAATTCTATCTAAAGCAAAAGAAGACCGTTTCTTTTTCTTTAATGCTCCACTTCACACAAACTTTTACGTTGGACAACTGCAACCAACTCACCATTAGAACATTCTCTAAGCATGTATCTGAAATGGAATTCCTATCAACTGTTCAATATCTGTCTCTTGTAAGACCAATCATTGCGCGCAGAATCAGGTTTAAGGAGGGAGTTGTCCGGCAAATGAACGTGGACAATAGGCCACGCCATAACTGATTCATCATTTGCTTATCTAAATATCATATCTGGTAATAACACCTCCTAGAACTATGCGTCCCATAATGGTCTGTGATTGACATTGAGAGGTAGCTCAAATTTCGCAGTGCAGACAGCTGTGTCTGCAGAAGACACGCCCCCTGACTCCGTTTTCTTCCATTGCAATCTGAGATTAATAAGCTAAGCTTAAGCAGCTAACCAGTTAAACCGGCTATTTCCAGGTACGTAGCCTTTTTATATGTGGTGATCCTTAAAAAATGCATGCCATAACTTGTTGAAGAGATCTTAAAGCTGAATGACCTATCCACCAATCACATCTACAGCATAAATAGATCTCCGAGGCCCAGTACTGTTCTCCAGTAACTTCTAGGTCTTTGACCTTTACCGACCCCGTTAAACAAAACCAGGATCGAGACCAGTTCAACGGGCCCACCAAGAACCATTGGCCCCGTAAAACACTCACCTCCTCCCGTTGAAAGTTCTTAGTTTTCCCATCGAAAAGTTGCTTTCTCGTCCGATTGAAAGAAACGAATGAGAGCTTTTCTCCCATTGAAGTGGACATTGGACAAGCATCGAGTTAGAAGCTTCTGAATTTCATCTTTCCTCTTAGGATTTGCTTGATAGGTACTAATCACACGTTTGTTTAAACAAGCTGTAAGATTTTCTAGGAATGTTCCTATTTGTAAGATACACTAATGATAGATTTCATTAGCAATGGGGTTTACCATTATCCACTCGAGTCCCTAGCATCATGTTCTTGTTCGTATCAGAAGATCAAAACATCGATCGTTGCATTGTAATGTTTGGAAGACAAGCACTTACGTAACAAACTTGAAAATCTTGAAGATGGGGACGGCAAGCGGGCCACGGAGAACAATTAGAAGGGTGTATACATGTAACGAAGATTCACATAAATACGAGTTGTAGAAACATGTACCAGAAGATCAGGAGAACACACGCAACATAAAACCAAAGAAAAGAAAGCACCCCAAAGTGAACTGGAATATAAATACAGTTCACGGTCTGTGACAAGGGCAGCAACACCAAAATCTCTATTTTTATTCAGGCACTCAATTCTCACACTCAAAAAGTTGATGGAAACCAGTTGGAACCCCACAAATGGAACACCATTTCCTCCAAACTTACCAATTGGTTATCCTGACATCTCTGCGATCTGAATTCCCCCAGTTATCAACATTTCTAGCCCAACCAAAATCTTGTGACATCAATCCACTACTGCTGTCTCAGTATCCGGTTTAGCATTTTCACTCTTGTCAAGCTGGCTGAAGTTCCCTTTCTCCTTGAAGAGTTGGTTGTGATGGTGCCTGCAATAGAGACGGTGCTCATGTGCTACATAGTTTGATGGGCTGATCACACAGCCTCCATGGGTGCACCTGAAACAGGCCTTATGGTATGATGTGCCATCAACTGCGACCTGAAAGAAGCAGAGAGTTCAAAAAGACAAGAACACTTTTCGACTTCTTATCATCCATAAGTTCAGGAATGTATTTTATATATATAATCAGCAACAACTCAAACAGAAAACAAGGGCAAATTCTAAGGTGACTTGATCATCTTATACTTTTGACATAGTTCGATGGACTTGCCACAGACTATAAGGAAATGAGGGAAAGGTCCAAATTTAATCATCATGGTGACCTGTATTCTTTTACTTCATCAACTTTTTGTAGTTTTCATCCCTTAAATATTGCGTGGCCATTGAATTAATATTTTGTTTCGTATCAGAGTTGCAATAGAGAGCAAGAGGAAATTGGTTGGGGTTGGTGATGATAGGGAAGGGAACGGAGGGAAATGATCCCACTGGTCATGCCTTTTATGAATTTTTAAATTTATCGAGTCTATTTTAATTTCTATTTTCACAGAGGCCTTTCTAAGAGGCAAAGTCCTAGGCCTCAAAGGTGTTGCTGTGTTCAGCTACTTGATCTCACAATTCAATTCCTTCAGTTCGACAAATAGGAACAACTGAACTAGATCAATCTACTTACAGTTGAAGTAATGAAATAAAATCTGATTAAGTTTGTAATGATTCTCTAGAATTGAAATGTAATGAGTCAGAGCATAGATTGAAAATGTCCTGCAAAGCTCATGATGTTATAATAAGGAATTTTTTAATGTACCTTTTCAATTGGATAAACAGTTTTCTTGCAAGCAACACATTTGTCTTGAGTTCCAGCAAACATACTTGAGACTTTGCTGTTGCTAACCTGCGTGATTTCATCCAGGATTTGAAGCACGTCAGGAATCCTAAAAAACGTCTTATAGACTTCTCCCTGTTACTGAAAACTTCTAAATTGTATCTGTTCCCATATTGATAAAGTAGTAGTACAAGAAAATCATTGCATATACCTGGTCAGCAGATCTGTTAACAGTTTTTGGAGTACCTACAGAAGAGATAAAAAGAAAAGAACAACCTACGAATGAAAACAAAGAAGCAGACAAAACAGATGTTGCGTGCTTGAAATCAAACTGAACACAGAGCATTACCTTCAAAACTTTTATCCAAGCTGCCGGTCATCTTGAATAGTTGATCAAAGTGAGGTTTGCAATACAAAACACCTTCAAAGGAGCAATAGTTACTCAGCTGCAAATGTGCAACATTATAAGTTGAGGTAAGCAAAACACTTATAATCTAAAACAACAAACAGGATAACAGTGCAGTGAGAAAACAATACACACTTTCTTTCAGCTAAATAGATGAACACTTACAAAATAAAGTATAATATTGTCAATAAGATTCTCTACGCATGCAGTAATATAAACACATTATATCTTTATAAGTTATCTGCAGTCTGCATTCACAGGTTTGATCCACTTCAATTCTCAAACCCAACTGATTGGTGGCATTAGTGTCATCAGCATGGAACTATCGAGCATCAAATATCACCAAAAGGAACTTTGAGCTAATTGAGCTAAACCTCAGACAAGTAAATTTAGTTCAAATGGTAAATAATGTTAACGAATAGCCCAATTGGCTATATATACAAATATCAACAGAGGCCAAGGGCGTGGCAAGCCAAGATCAAAACCATATTGATCGATTGTAATGCCGAATGCCAGACATTGTTGTGAATAATCCTCAGTGCCCATCCCCTCCTGATCTGCCTCTTCCTTTCCTACTTTTCATTTTCATCACGTTTAGAGTTCAATCTCCTCTTTATTAGTAGTGTCAGACAAAGTTTCAATCTCTTCAGGTTCATGCACAAATATGGAAAAGAAGGTGATTAAAGCACCATAAGAGCGACTAAATAGTTGACCTAATTGAGATTCCAAACCCTCTTTTCTGCAACATCATTGGAATCAGGTTGCACACAATGCTAATAAGACTATAAACTGAAGCTACTGAACAGACACTGATCCGTGGTAACAAGCGTAATCAAACTAACCTTCAAATATAATGGTCATGGGACTAGAAATCTTAAGGTTAAAGTTTTCAAAAGAAACTTATCAGTTTGGTAACTTCAATAGCAGCTAAGAACATAACTTTACACACCCATCAGAACAACTAAAAACCTCTCAGCAAAACTGCAGATTTCTTCTCGATATTATATCAAAGCGATCTAGCTGTATTCTGGAGTCGAGTTACAGATCACCCACACTCACATTTCCCTTTTGCTGTTTAAAATTGTTGGTTCCATAAGAAGGAAAAGAATTTCTACATTTTCACTGATTACTTTTGAAAGATCTTTGTTCTTCCTTTATTGCTTCCAATTACCCACCGGCAAAGAACCTAGTGGGCTTTGATTCTACACATTTCAGTCTCTTCAAGATTTCAATTAAGATCTAAGCCAGTGTGTTGTAAACTCTTTCTCCATCATTTGTCGGGCCCATCTTTTACCATTCAAAGATGAGGATCTAGATTCAATTTCATGACCAAACAAAGGGACCTACCCTCACCAACTACGACAGAGGCAATTGAATATCGTAAACCATTTCAGCAGTAGAAGTAAATGATCAAATTGACAGGAAAAAAAAACCAAACGACAAGACTCACAATATCATTTCCCAACCATTAAAAAAATGAAATTAAGGATAAAAATGTCCAATGGTTTCAATACTGTTCAGGAAACCTCGATCAAGAGGGAAAAAGAAGAAGAAGAAGAAACGACAGAGCACTATTATCCATCATCGGATATCGGACTGAACAGGTTACTAGTTCCCACCAAAAAAGATCATATCGACTAACACAGAATGCACAGATCAAACTGTAAAATTGTTGGAGGTATGATCAAGCACAGCAACATCAAATAGCATGCCAACTAAGTGTATCTGCAAGTTTGAGGCATCTGCACATAGGTGCACATCTCTTTACACTTCCCAGGAAATAAAAGAGGAGGGTATCTCACTCTCACCTTGAGGGTACCTTTACAGTGGTGGCACCTAAAACAAGCTTTGTGATAGACTTTGTTGTCAGCTGCAAGCTGATCCACCAGGTACACAGTTTTCTCGCAAGCCTTACACTTCTGAGTTGTCCCTGCAAAAGTTGCCATGTCTGTAGCTTAGATCTATTGCTTTTTCCTTCTTCAACCGCAAAAGGTAGAGAAGTCGAAACTATCGGTGACAAAAAGGCAGGGCTCAGAGATAACTGCAAAATGGTCCGGGACTGGAGTGCAGACCTTAGCCTCGTACTCATATGAAGTGCGGAGCTGTCACCTGTCAGCAACATTTGGGTATTTTTGTAATTTAATATTAAAAACAATGGTTTTTAGTATTCCAGTTGGATAGGCATTAGAGAGTGTTACTTCTACTTCGCTGTCCGAGACAGTCAAGTATAGGTCACTCTCTCATATAGCGCGTAACTCTCCAATAATAGCCGCCACTCCTTCCCTCTCTCCATTTTCAAAACTCCTCCTTTGTCTTTGTTTTTTTTTAACTTTTCTCTATTTGTAATGATTATTGCATCGTTTTTAATTATAATCATTTATTCCACTAACTAATTTTACTGAAATTAAAGAAAATCCTTAATTTTAAAATTTGATCATTCTTATTATTTTACCCCTTCACCATCAAAATATTACAGATTTGAATTATAAAAATAATCTTTTTGTAAATTATAAAAAGAATATTAAGTATAATTGAGTTTATTATTTTTAAATTTGAATTTCAAAGAAATAATTTAAAGGTAATTTAAGAAGATTGAATGGGTCAGCTGATAATGACAGAAGGTGGTCACATTGAAAATCTTTTCAAATTTGAAAAGCTTGATTTGTCTAATTCATTGCCTCCGCTCTTGGCCCAAATCTTCTGTTCTGTTTTTCCTGGCTGTATTTTATTTTTCTCCGGTCTGAGTAGAGAGTGACCTATACTTGACTTTCTCCTCCTACTTTTACCTCTTTTTTTAAAGGGGACGGATCTTCTGTCTCGTTCTCCTATCCTTATTTTATCTAATTAAATTTTTATCATTTATTTATACAAAATTTATATAAATAAATAATTAAATTTTAATAAGATAGGGTAGGAAAATAGTAAAGGGACAGAAGATCGGGCAGTTTTCTTAATCATAGTAGCTCTGTTTTTAAACTTGGACCGGACCGCCGGTCACCGGTCGGTGGTCCGGTCCGATTTATCCTTCAAAATCAGCTATAAATTGACCTAGTTTGAACCAGTTAAAATCGGTCAATTGAATTGTCGGATCAGTCCTGTCCAACCGGTCAGACAATTTTTTTTAATTTTTAATTTTTGTATTTTTAAATATTAAATATAATTATTGCATAATTATTACGTCATACTAGTTCAACTGATGGTTGAATCGATCGAACCGATCAAACTGATAACCAATAAAGCCACCGGTTCGATAACTAGTCCAAGTTTCACAACACTGCATACTAAGTATACCCATAGTATGTTATTGCCTCTTCATAATTTGAAGTTACATCACAAATGGAAGACACGTGTCATAGTCAGCGAGCCACTTAACCAAGCCACCATCCAACACTAGTTTTAGATTGAAACATCGTCGATGCCGGTTCACTGTTTGTGTGTGTGTGTTTTTTATTCAGCAGAAAAACCTTTTTGTTTTAATTTATTATTTTTTAAGTTTTGGTCCCTTCCAATTTTCATAAATTATAAAAACGATAAAGGTAGCTTTTGTGTTTCTATTTTTATTTATTATAATATAATTTATTTTGTACTAAATTTCTTCAAAATAAGTAAATTTTAAATAAATAATAAAAATATACTATAGATAAATAAAAATTATAAATATTTTTATTATTTATTTTAACCAAAATTAAAAAAATCGAACTAAAAGTTGAACAATTAAGACAAAATATTTAAGGTTTAGGAGATTCAATCAATATTAGACCGTCATAGAAATAAATAAAAAATTTGAAATATAATTTAAAAATATTATTCTTACTTATAAAAGAATTTAAAGTTTAATTGAAAAATATATTATTAAATGAGAATTAAATGATTTATTTAGTTTATATAAAAATCGACCAATTAATTAATAAATTGATTAATTTTTAACAACAAGAGTTATTAAAGTAAATTGAACTGGAAAGTTAAAAACTGAACTAAAAAGTTGATTGATTTAAATTTTTTACGGTTGAACCCGAATAGATTTTTTAATTATTGATTTGAATAAAATAATATATAAAAACTAAAATAAGATTTATAGATAAAAGAATTCATTTTTAAATTTTGTATAATATGTAATTATTAGGTATTAATAGTTAAACAAAATGTTTTAAATGTAACTTGGTATCATTTTCATTCTCATATCCAGATCGATTCGTCCCGTTGCCAGCCTTGAAACCGAGGTCAACTTCAGTGTATATGCCAAGTTATATTCTACTTCAAAAGTGACATTCTTTATTGCTCTTTTTCATGTTGGCAAGTTACTTTGTAGAACTGATCAACTGATTGATCAGTTCATACCTCCCCATATTTTCTATTGATTGTTTTCACTGGTGGGCAACTTTATTTACCTTTTGACACTAAGAACTAAAGGAAACACGACATTGCGATCATGCCCAATAGGCCTACACCAACAATTCTGTTCCCAAACTTCTCCTAGCCACTGGTTGCTTTTACTGTGTTACAGCAGACAGAATGTACAACATGCTTATTTCCTTTGTCCATTATACCAAATATGCATGGTTTTTCACATATCCATTGAACTACAAAAGTTTCTTACAGGTTCACTTAGCTGAGACCATTGGATCTTTGTTGCTTTTTTTTTCATAACAATAGTAATAAATTGAAGTACAAACAACGTCTGGACTTTAGAACAATGCAAACTAAGGGCCAACATCATCAAAAGTAAGTTGTTTCACATGAAAAAGCATAATATTATTTCATCACTGACTCCAAACAAACTTCATTCAGGAAAATTCAGCATAGAAGAAAAGGCATTCGTAGCAAATAATTTGATCACAAGAAAAATATACGGCTTATTGGACAAGAGATACAAAACATAGGAAGTCTAATGTTTTTGCCACCAATCCAGAAAACAGATGTTTGCACACACTCTTACGTGCTTTCCTTTGCCTGTTTCCTGGCCTCTTCCCTCATTACTGCTCTGACATATATTTCATAGCAACAACCTGAGACACATATTCAACAAACGAAAGTGAGATCATACCCTATGTGTTAATAAATAAAAATAAGACAAACAGAGAAAGACACAAAATGTAATACTTTTTCCATTCATTGTTGTGTGTACTGTAAGAACATTATGTACAGGTGAAGCTTGTCTCTAGACTATTCGGTATAACAGAAATATACAACAGAAAGGATTTGTTATGTGTATCCGGAGGTTTGTTGAGAGTGGGGTAATCCACTGTGAACAGGTGTATGGAGAGAATTGGTAAATGGGCTTGGAGCTGAAGGACCTGGCCCAATGCTTGACCCAGTACATGAAGACTCTGTCGGCAATGGATCCCTAACACTATGGACCTGCCAACAAGAAACTTATGAAAGGAGATTGCAATTTTTGGTGACTCCCTAACAAGATGCACATGTTCTACAGTTTAAATGAACAAAGGGCATCAACCAAGAGAACAAGAAGTTAAAAGAGATCTGTTGAGGAACCGCTTTCAACTAATAAGAGTGGCATCAGAACAAGTTGAAGAGCAGCACATAAAGTAGATAACATGTCTATGTATGATGTGATAGAACAATAGCAGGTAGTCAAAATTGATGAATGAGGTTGCTAATTTATGTTCTTTTAACTTTCTTACTCAATTCCATGCTCTGCTACTTGAGAAATCTCCTTAAAGTGAGATTCAATCAAGAGGTTAAGTGAATGCCATTGGGATCTCAGCATTTAAAGATTAGGGTAAACCGATAAAATGATGCTCTTTCTAGCAGAATAGCTATTTGCAGTCAAATGAAAGACGATATAAACTGCTAAATAAGGAAACTACTAACTTATCAGGCCCAAATCAAAGGGAAACTGTATCACCTCAAAGACAGATCTGTTAAATGGCACGAAAGGACAAGTGAAGAATAGAAGCAACAGCTTGGTACTTCCTAACAAGTATTTTCTTCTACTATTCAGCTGTTCAAGTTTGAACTAAGAAACAAGCCTGAATAAAATTGAAGCCCTCACCCTGAGCATTCACGCCACAAAAAAACAAGGTGGAAGGAGCACCATTCATGAGAATCAAAAAGGCCAACAAATCAACTTTGCAAAATCGATTTAGTTTGATGCTATTTATTAACATGCAGTAAGTTTGAAAATTTATCATCTACAAGCACCCAAAGAATGCAAATATTAGCAGAATCGAAGGATCGACAGTGGAGATAAATTTCAAGATGGCATTTCGCTTCCATCTAACACTCAAATTCTGTGCTTTTTCCAGGAGTTGAAATTCAAACTCTATAAAGCTCTAGTAAAGAGAGCCTAACTCATAATAACTTGTTTTAACCATGTACCACACAATTATTTCAGTCTCAGATGGAATTTACACACAAACAATGGATCCTTAAACTCATACGACTTCTGTAATGGAAGTCTTCTCTTACTGAATCCCTAAGAAAACACTATCACGGATTGTTATATGGGTTGATCCCTTCCAAATTAGAAGATCGCCAACTACTAAGGAATGAATGGCTGCATATATGTAGCAAAAAAACACCAGCTTACCCGCCACAACAACAATGGTTAGAACATCTCCAACTCTTTTGAGCACCCTCACACTTTTCTTATTAGATTTGAATCGCTTAAGCGCTGGGTCTTCTGCCAAGAGCTGCAAAGTTATCAAATGAAGTAAATCACCCACGACTCTGCTACCACTAGAGCTTCAAAAAATACCAATGGTATGCATGCCATTTCCATTCCTTAATATTGTAAAGAACAAAGCTTTCAATCGTTAATTCAATGAAAGAAAGTCGTTAACAATGTTAACCAAGAAAAACTCACAGCTTTCTCGCGAGGCCCTGGTTCTATATGAAATCCGCGTCGCGAAAGGGATACAGACTCATCTGCCTTCTTCAATTTGTTCAAATGAAAGTTTCAGAACATAATAACGAGTGATGGAGACAGACAAAACTGAAACGAAAAAGTACCCATAAACAGAAATAGAAATTATTCTATACTTACCTGAGAGTGAGATCGAAAGTGAGAAGAAACGACGGAATTTCTGAGCAGGAAGGCCATTATTGGGTCAGCTCAATATGGGAAGCAGCCACGATTGAGAGAGATGAAAGCGACCAAACTTAACAAGGGCTTTCTTTGCAAATATGGTGATACATTTCTTTCATCTGTAACCCTCTAATTTGTTTCCTTTTCTACTTCTGTCCCCACTTCATTTTGTTTTCACTGTTTCCTCCCGAAATCACTTTAACCAAAAAGAAGAAGAGCATAAAGAGAGTCACGGATTGACTAGCAAATTATGCCTAATCTTTAGATCTTAGTATTTATTGGTATCAATATCTACCTATGGGTTGCTTTAATAACTTAGCAGAGGATATAATTAAGGTTCCTTTCTCCGAATAATAGCGTAATATGTGTATACGTTTCCTTATGATAAAAAAAGAGAGCATAAACTTACAAGAATTGTGAAATGAGAAGTGAAAATTTAAGCATGTTAATTAATTTTGTAATTCAAATTTTACAGAATTTCAATTAACAAATTAATTATTTTGGACCACAAACATTAGGACAAGAGCACATGGGAATCTTTAGGGGTGAACATTCGGGTAATTCGAGTCCAATTTTCACTGTTCGGGCTCGGCTCGAATTACCTGAAATTTTTTCCATCTTATCTGGCCCGAACTCGAAATTTCATTACCCGAATTATCCGATATTTTGTTCGGGTAAAGCTCAAATAACTTGAAATTTTGTTTGGTTCTCTTTTAAAAATTACACAAAATAACTAAATACTTGAATTACATTCTTATATCTCAACATATAGTTGAATTCACTAATAATATAACCAAATATTTCAATTAACTAGCATAATTAATCTGTTAATTCTACAAGAAAAA
>JANVCL010333283.1:0-17629 GCA_026546855.1 Erythroxylum incrassatum
GGCTAAGTTGTCGTTATTTGAGTTAATCAATTTCATTTGAGTTCTTTGCTAGTTGAACCATGGTTGTTATTTTATTTGATATTTATTGCGTTAGTAATTTATTAGTGATTAGTTTAATTAGTATTTTTAGTAGAAAATTCCAAAACCCCCTTTTAATTATTCTCATTCGTTCTTTGGCATTTGAATAGAATCAATTTAATTCATTCTCTGTGGATCGACCCCATTTATCACTGTGTACAATTTATATTCGTTTGGTGTTTGGAAATTATTTTTGGTGGATTCGACACCCATCATCAACACTCCATCCCTAAAAAATGATGATTAATGTTAACTAAATCTCAGAAGAAAAAAAGAAAGAAGAATAAAAAATCCACATTATCTTTAATGAAATGAGAGGTACAGTTAGAGGAAGCAGAGACATTTTTTAGCGGGGGTGATGAGTTTAAGGTTAAAGTGGAGGTTGATGCTTGGCTACGAGAGAGCAAAAAGAAAGGAGGTTTAAGTGGCTATCAGAGATATGGTGAAATTAGACCTCAAACCCACTAGAGGCAGCATAGGTGGCGGTGTATTCCGATGGAAGCAACAACATTCGATAGAGGTACAACACTTAAAATTCACACTGCTAACCACCTGTTGTGTTTGCAACTGAAGAGACAACCAGATATCATTGAAGGGAGTAGAGGTGACAGGCAACAGTGAAGCTTCAACTCGTCCCTTCCCTTCCAGGCGATGATAGTAGCGACGATGACGTTGTTAATGCATCGCTTCCCATCGCTGAGCAAGTATTCAAACCTATTATTTTTTGTCAAGTTTGTCTTGTCTGTCGACTTTGTTTTGTAAAAATAGACCTATTGCTGTCAACATGTGATGGAAAAAAACTTTATGGGACATGTGAGAGGGAAATAAAGAGATTTTTTATCTTCACATTATATAATGGAAGTGAGAATTTTTTTTCCTTTTTATGCCTTTTTATTTTTTCTTTCATTTACAATTATTTGTGTTTTTTCAAATAAAATATTTATTTTTAATTAAAAGATCCATTTTCTTAAATTTTAATTAAAAAATGATGACAAAAACTTAAATTTCATGCCATATTAACATTAATATACTAATAAAATATAACTGAAATGATAATTTAATTTAATTATTAAATTTGAATTGAATTAATTGAATTGAATTGAATTATTTAAAATAATTATAATAAATTATTAATTTATGTCGAATTTAATTAGTTGGATATAAATTTAAGAATTGAGTTAGATTGTCGTATAAGTAGCATTTGATTTGTTTTTATATAATATTTATGTCACATGTATTTTAATTGAAATCTAAAAAAAGGAAAATTTTCTTAAAAAATAAAAATTATTTGAGTGCAATAAAAAAAGTTAATGTAAATACTTCGAAAGAAAGTGTAATTTACGAGTCTTTAGATAATTTCGAAGAATGACGATTATAAGAGACAACCTTCTTTAGAAATATAATTTTAATTTTTATTATTTTTTAAGTTTTATAGTAGAGTCAAATTTAGTTTGAATTATTAGATTTGATTTATTATGAGTTCATTATATAATAATGGATATTAATATATTTTTATTTCAATAAAATATTTTATTTTTACTTACTTTAATAATTTTTACTTTTTAGTTATTATGTATCAGTTTTTATAGTGGTTTAAAATCAGTTGAACATTTAAACCTTAATCTTTTCCTTTGATCAAAGTCTGATTTTTAAAACATTGTTATTGACAATATATTATTGTTTAAACATTTTATCCTTTTATGGCATATGTATTATCCAAACAAATTTAGTTTTCATTTATGGCAATTCGTCATTGTCCAATTATCACTAATTATTTAACATTTTTATCCTTTTTATGGAATAGTTATTATCATAAGTAATTTTATTTTATTTTTTGAAATTATTATCATAAGTAATTTTATTTTATTTTTTGAAATTCTTATTATCTAACTGTTTCATTCATTTATTTAGAATCTCAAACAATTTTTATTTTTCATATTAATTTTTTTATCAATCTTATCTTAATTCAAGGAATTTCTTATTCTCAAAATGTTGCTTTTAACTTGAACCAGTTTTATTATTAGGTAATTTATAAATATTTAAACATTAAAATTTTATTTAATGTTCGTGAAAAACAGAACCTATCGTTCTATTTTCATGCTTTAAATACTTCGTAAAATACGTTGTTAATTCTGGTGTGCGCCGCATCTCACATTTCACGCGTGTCTAAGCGAGTAGAACGAAGCGGAAGCGCAAAAGCGCGGTACTTCCGGTCAAGTGAAGTAACGGAAATTCGCGGTAACTAACAGAAAGTTTAAGCAGACAATAATTCTACAAATATCAGTAATACAATAATACATTATTAAATATCAAACCCCCACGTCGTTTTGTTTTTATATTTTTTTAATTGTTTGTTCAGACTGGATTAAACCCACCTTCAAGTCCGCGCGTGTCGAGTCTCTCTCAAAGATAGCGTGTGGTAAACTCGGGGATCCGACACAGGATGATGAGGATGCGCTATATTGACCATCACTGCTATCTGTTTACGTCTCTCTTTTCTCTTTTGGATCGATCGGTGGACTACCTGGATTAAATAATCTCTAAAAATCAGTCTTTAATTGAATCAATGCGAATCAGTAAGAACCGGTTAATTAATCGGTTAAATCGGGACTAATTGAACTAGTTGACCACTAATTCAATAAATTTTTTTAATTTTACTTTTTTTTCTTTCATGTGTTTTTAATTCTTTTAAAAGTAAAACCCACCTTTTCTTCAAAAATTTAACAAAAGTATAAAATTTTATATTATTTAACATGTTTTTTTATTTTTTAATATTACTAATATTATATATAATTATTACATAATTATCACGTTACACCGATTTGATCGGTGGTCGAATCAGTCGAACCGATTAAATCAGTGATCAATAAAATATTCGATTCAACGTCCGATCCGAGTTTCAAGTTGTTGAATTTTTTATATTTTTCTTGGGGATAATTTTGTCAACGAATATAAAGTCTCTGCCTTTTATCTGTCATCTTCAAAACCCAGAAAAGTTGCGTTTTGTCTACTCTGGTGAAGGTGGTGCACTTCTTGTGAAGTGGGATAGTTGTGGTTTTTTCTTTCTTTTGGGATTTTCAGTGGGAAAGTTCTAAGTTGGGAACATGTGTGTCTGTGGGGGGTTAGTGGGCTAAAGTTTGCATTTTGGATGCATAGTTAGTTTGACAAGTTATGATCTTTGTTTTGAATGTTGATCGTCAGTGAAAGTTGTGAGTTGGAGCTATGGATTTCTGGGTGATGCTTTATTTTCTTGTTCCTTTTCTTCTACTGAACCTGATATTTCTTGTTCAGGTATGTTCTAAATTATCCCCACAACTTTTATCCGGAAAACTGTAACGGAGGATGATTAGCAGCCTTCTTTCGAAAAAAGAAAATGGTAAAAAGATACAATGAAAATTGGGATTTGACAGCGTCATTTCTTGCTCTGACCGCATACCAAACTCTAGTGTTTGTCTTTATTAAAATTTGTCGTTTGGATAATTTCGTTATAATGCTTTATATATATGTATGTATTTTCTTTCATTAATTTAATGTAAGTTATTGATATTATTCTTTTCCTTTTGTTTTGGATTCCTAATTTGATAAAAGTTCATTATGTTAGAAACAAGATCGAAATTCCTAACAATTTGGATTTGGAGGTTAGGTTAAAACCCGCCTAAAGATATCTCTAGACAAAGTGTGGTGTTTGAAGCATTTTTGGTTCATGTGGCTCTTTTCTTTTATATGAGAATCTTCTTTACTTGCTTTGTGCTTTTTCCTTGATGTAGGAAAAGGGTTTAAGTGTTAAATGGGATGCAAGGTTATGTAGGTTACTGGGTTATGGATGTTCCGTAGGGAAGAAGAAGGAGGAGGAGGCTCACACTACACACACACGACATACAACATTTTTGCATAATAATTTTCTCTGTCTCTTTCATATCTTTGTTGCATATTTATATGATAGGTAGTTAGCAAAAATCTAGGAGTTTGTTACACTTCTCTGCTGTCTCACCATAATAGCCTGGACTGAGGCTTACTATATTATCTACTGACTTACTAATGGACTACAGCCCAATCACTTACCAGCCCACCTCCTAATAATAAGTAATAACCCAACCCCCTTTACAATTTAAATCATCGGCGTTTTCCCCAATTATTTTCCCCCATCTCTAATTTCAGTTGTTACCACGTATCATTCCTCTTGTCTTCTTTTCTTTGCTTTTCTTTCTTTGTTATTAAGCATTGAAACTAGAATTTGAAACTAATTTATCTGATATGTTGTTGTGCACGTGTCTTGCAGTTTGTATCTATCCATTGTCTGAAGAGTAATCACTGTCTATGAAAGAAAGATTTGAGGTTTTAATAGCTTACTATAACTAGTTATCAGAGGGAATGTCGTTCCATAGCATAGCTCGTGATATGAGGGATGGTTTTGGGAGCTTATCAAGGGGAAGCTTTGAGGAGAGACTACCAGGTCATCACAGAGAGAAATCTAATGGCACAACAAATGACTTGCATGACCAGCTTGCAGTCATCCACAATAGTCATTGGGCTAATCTTCCACCTGAGTTACTGCGTGATGTGATCAAGAGGTTGGAAGCAAGTGAGAGCACTTGGCCTGCTCGCAAGCATGTTGTTGCTTGTGCTGCTGTTTGCAGATCATGGAGGGATATATGTAAAGAAATAGTTAGAAGTCCAGAGTTATGTGGAAAAATCACTTTTCCAGTTTCCCTGAAACAGGTTAATTCATATGATCATTTTCCCACTATTATTATCCTTATAGAATGCAGTTGTATTCAATATGCTAATCTTGATGCATTTAAGTGGTATCTATGACTATTAGGTTGCCTATTAGAATATTAAATGTGCATGCATTCTGTGTTTTATTAGAGGATTTTTTAATTGAACTATCTGGTGTTTAATGCTTGCCGACTATTTTCTTTTCCCCTTTCCCTTTACAGCCTGGACCCAGGGATGGAACCATCCAGTGCTTTATTAAGAGGGATAAATCTAAGTTGACTTATCATCTTTTCCTTTGCCTTAGTCCTGGTAAGGTTAAGTGTAAATTTTAAAAATCTCCGTGTCTTTTTGACAATAATTTCATGTTTGTGTTCATCTGCTTTGATCAATAACTGATGATTATTAATTATGTACTTAACTGTGGCCCCTAGCATTTGGCTGCAGTAGAGTTGCTCTAATTTCTTGGACCACTATATAAAACTTTGATATGATATAATCTTGGGTGGGTTAGCTTATTTCTTTTCTAAATTTGTAACATGGTGTTCCTCTTCCTCTCATATCATGCATGGAATCAAATTTAGGTGTTATTCACTTTCTGTCTTTTTTGCATCTGCTTGCTTGCTGTTTAACTTTATGCAATGTTTAACATATTAGTATGATTATAAGCTTCAATCTTTTCATGCTTCATGGTGCATACCATCATAGTTTTCTGCCTCATGCAATCGAAAGTGGGTTGTAGAGGGTGCATTTAGATATCTATGTGTGCTCACCTGAATCATTTCCATTCATAGGCAAACCAGTTTGGTAGCTCTTGGATTGGATTCTTTTGTAAATTTCTTTTAGTTCCATCTTGACTATCCTTGTCCATGTTCTCTCAGTCTTTGCTCTTTTATGTGTAGTTTTACACCAATGCTAATTGCTTTCTCTGCTTTGTCTTGTTGCATCTCAAGTGCCACTATTGGTCATCATTTTCATTTATGACAGCATAATTATTTGATATGTAATTAATACATGCGCCATAAATTATGATGTCATTAGAGTGTCATTTTTGCTTTTTTTTTTTTGCTTGTCGATGATTTCATTGGCTAACCATGAAATTATCTGACAAAAACTCCTTTATTTTATATATTCCGCTGTTTCTTATGAAAATTGCAGTGTTGTTTAATCTCATACTTTTCAGCTTTGCTTGTTGAAAATGGAAAGTTTCTTCTGTCTGCAAAACGGACATGGAGAACTACTTTAACAGAATACGTAATCTCCATGGATGCTGATAACATATCAAGATCAAGCGACACTTACATTGGAAAACTAAGGTATGAAACAATCTTCTACATTTGGTTTCTTCTTATTTTGTCAACTTCATCTTTGAAATGTCAACAAATGTAGGGCATTTTATACTCGACTAAATAGTGCACTCTGATCACAACCTAACTTCATTGAAGCATTTCCTTCACCATCAAAATTTTTTATGGTAAATTAGGAGGAACTGAATAAGGGTGCATGCTAGGGAAGTGCTAGTCCACTTTGTTTGCCTCACAAGCATCATGTTTTTTCTTTTCGCGTATTAGAATCTGCTGATTTTGGTTTGGAAGTGACATTTAAGTTTAAATAGTACTCATTTGTACCATCGTATTAAGGAGGAAAATTTTGAAATTATTAATCTTTAACCATCCAATTGAGAGATTGAAACTGTTCCCAACTTTATGCAAAAGTTCATACGCGTAGTGTTTGCTTAGTTTTGATTACTGGTGTGGATATCCCAAAAAGTAAATAAAGATGCCAATATGTTTGTGAATTTCCCAAAGATTACATGTTAATGTTCCATATTATTAGTTTGAAACCAAATGTTACCAAAGACAAATTTTGTTGACACGTATGGCAAAGGGCTCCAGTTTGGTTTGTCTGCTTGAATAGTCGTCTTTTATGTGCTTGAAAGATGTGGTTGTTGGTGCTATGTGGATGTGTAATTGTCATTTGTTATATGGATAAAAGTAATGATAGAAGGCCTCATATGAACTTCACTTGCATTCCTTTATTTTTCAAATTTCAGATATAAATAGTTAAAAGTTTGTTTAACAGTTTTTTGGCTCGTATTTCAACATCTTGCGGCCAATTTGCTGTCAATGAAGAAATGGGGCAATGAATTATAGTTCCAACTTATCTAGTTGAAAGATGAACTGAGCTTTGTTGGTTATGATGGTGGTTTTATGAATTATTATCTTTGCATTTCAAGTTATGTACCATGACATGCATACTTGTCCCTATTTCAGGTCAAATTTTCTTGGCACCAAGTTCATTGTCTATGACACTCAGCCTCCGTGCAATATTTCTCAGCTCTCACAACCTGGCCGAAGTCGTAGGTTCTACTCAAAGAAAGTTTCTCCAAAGGTACCCACTGGCAATTACAATATTGCTCAGGTCACATATGAGCTAAATGTGCTAGGCACAAGGGGTCCGCGAAGGACGCACTGCACAATGTATGCAGTCCCTGCATCATCGTTAAAGCCAGGTGGTTGTGTCCCAGGCCAGCCAGAACTCATTCCCTGCCCCCTTGAAGATTTATTTAGGAGTATTTCCTTCTCAAAATCAGTTGGTAACTTGAGTTTAGTAGTTCCCGGTCCTCTGATATTGGTGGGTCCCGAGATGAAGATGGAAAAGGGAGGCCCTTGGTCCTCAAGAACAAGGCTCCCAGATGGCATGAGCAGTTGCAGTGCTGGTGCCTCAATTTTCGCGGGAGGGTGACTGTTGCCTCTGTAAAGAATTTCCAGCTGATTGCTGCAACGCAACCTGTTGCTGATGCAGCGGTGTCATCGCCGCCTCCTCAATCCGATCACGACAGGACAATTTTGCAGTTTGGTAAGATAGGCATTGATATGTTTACCATGGATTACTGATATCCCTTGTCTGCATTTCAGGCCTTCGCCATATGTTTAAGCAGCTTTGACACCAAACTGGCATGTGAATAGAAGAAAAGAAACCACGGGTAAAAACTGGCATGTGAATAGATTTTTCTTTAGATCTATAACAATAATCCTTGATAACTTCTAACAGTAAATTGTTACCTCGATTATATTATTTAGAAATTGGTGTTTTAAGTAGTAAAGGATATGCTAATGCCTGAATACGAATGGGTAGAAAGATGAGTTCTAATTATAAAATTAAGAGAGAATACTGTACTGGTATAAGCTATGTCCTATGTAATATCTTAACAGATACTATTGATACTGGGGGAAGTTACATTAATCATAATCTAACAATAAGTTTTCAACTAAAAGAATCTTATCAATGTATATACACTTCAATGGTGAAGTATATCAAGTAGATATTACCATAGAAAACTATTAAAATAGGAGATAGTAATATACCTACAAGATTATTGGCTGAAAATGAAGGATTCAACTTAGAAATAGTGCTAGGAACTAGTTTTATTGAACAAATTCAACCTTATAAAATAACTCCGTATGGATTACTACTATCTTGCAACAATAATATAATATATATTCTTAGATAAATAGTAGTATTTATATTCCCATTGGATTAACTTGTAAAGATTATAGAGCTGAATATTTTGCTGCTTATATAAATAGTGGCGCTAGTTCTTGCTTATGAAAAGCCAATAGTGTTTTTTTACAATATCATGAAACATTAAAACTTATAGTAGGATTAAATATTTCCAATAATAAGATACATTTGTCTAGAGGTATTAATCGACCCCAAATCCTCTTAGGATCACTTTTAATCAAATGTTCACCCTTTTATTTTTATGATACAAGAACGTATATTCTTCTAGGAAATATTTTTCTTAAAGTATTTCATAAACTATTATTTGATGCTATTAAACAACAAATCCATTTCAAAACTCATTGTGGTCATTGGAAAATCGTTAGTCAAACCAAACATGCCTATGCTTGATCTACCCCAATCCACTTTAACCCTTGCAAAGCGCAGTGTGATATGATGTAGGATATAAAGAAAAACTGATCTTTCAAAAAGAAAAACTGATCTTTTATTAAAAATAGAAAATAAGATAGAAAGTAAATATCAATAGATAAAAACCATCAATGGACTAAAAGTAGTAAAACAAAAAAAAATGCTTATAACCCATTACAATTTTGGGATAAAAACAGAGAAGAAACAAGCTTAGAAATGACAGATAAACAAAAGATTATTAAAGTCACTGCTATAAGATATAATCTAGAAGATCACGAAGAATTGAAAAACTAACTTAAACTAAAGAATCTAAAAATTATAAGGACTAGTAAATCCTCTTACTCTCTTCTCCAACTTTTATGGTCAGAAACCACACAAAAATCCTTAGAAATAAAGCAAGGATGGCAGAAAATTATAAAATATTAAATGATAATACAATATTTGATGGGTATGTCTTACCTCATAAAGAAACATTAATAAACTTCACAAGAGAAAAAAATTTTCTCTAGATTTGGGCAGAAAAAAATGAATAAAGATGGCATTCCATATAGTGCTTTTGAAAATCTAACTGAAATAAGAAAATCTTTTCAAATGCTTTTGAAGAAAAATCAAATATTTGAATTTTCACCTTATTTGATTGAATAGGTAAAGAAATTAAGACATTGTATACTACGTTACCAAAACTTTCTTTACCATTAGACGATGATGAGTTAATTCTTGAAACTAATGCCTTTTGATCATGTATGGAGTGGAGTATTAAAAAAGATAGATTATGATGCTTCTAACATTAAGATAAATGAGTCTTTTTGCCAGTATACTTCTGGAACCTTCACCGATACTCAATAACGATACCACATAAACGAAAAAGAATTATTGGCGAAAGTAAAAAGTTGTGAATTTTTTATTTTTTATTACCTAAAAGATTTTTATGAAGAACTAATAATACTTAAGTTAAAGCTTTTATTCAGAACAATTTGCCTTCTAAACCTTAATATAAAAGATATATAAAATGATAGACTTTATTAGTAGCTATACCTTTGATATTAAAATTGTCAAATCTAATAATAACATTCTTATAAATTTTCTAACGAGAGATGGTTAACCTTAGAGAAGAAATATTTGAGTTATTGAACCAAATGTATGAAGATATTGATACCTATCAAACACAAATAAAAGATTTATTAGATATTGCAAATTTCAACTCATTACTAAAAGAAGTTGACGAGTTACTTCTTTCCTTTTGCCATATATGGCAAGCCAAGATAAATGACTACAATTATTCTAAACAAAAACTTTGTAGCTTAATCAATAAGGCTAAGATAGTTAAAGATACATCATCTACATGATCTTCTTCTCCAATAAAAGAGTCTATTAGTCAATAAATTCAACCAAAAGAAGTTACTTCTGATACTATCTCATTACGACCTGACTGTCATGATCAATAATATCCTAAAAAATCATTCTACTGTTCAAGTGCATTATAAGGTAATAAGAGATTTATATTCTTTACAACATAATGATACTTGGTACATTGATTTTTTTGGGATGTGTCCTAGACTAAACTTTTTGTAAGGCGCTTATCCTCAAATTATTCGAAATTGGTACAATTTTGGAACAATAAATTCTATATACTTGACTAACCTAGAATTTCCTAAGATATCATTACTTCCTAGATGGATCCAAGAAGGGGTGAAGGATCATTATCTAAATAATCCTACAATTACTCCTAAAGATACCTTGGTATTGAAGATTATCCACTATAAAAAGGAACGATATAACACTTATAATTTTATTACTCTAGGAAAGGCGAAACATTTTCCCATTACAGTGGATACTGAATTACGAAAGGAGTTTTCTAAATATAATGAAAATGATATTTATTATAGAAAAGGTATTGGGATGAGGATAATCATTTATGGCATGGAGGTAGCATTTAAGAAGGGATTTCGAACGTATGCTAGAAAAAGTAACTTTTCCTCGTTAATGGTAGCCCTAGCTAAAAGGACACCATTAGCTGCTGAAAACTTTATGAGAATGAAGATAAGCATGATTACAAGAGGAAAGATAAAATCTAGCTCTGAAGCATAAAAAATACTCTACCATCTTCGAAAGCATATAGAAAATATCTGTCATTCATGTACAAGTGGTCAAAAAACAACTAAAGGAAAAGATAAAGCTAAACTATCTAGCGTCAATACATACAATGATTTTGACTCTTAAAAAAAGATAAGATGGAAATCTCTCCAGCCAATAAGATCAAAGAGGATCCCAGGAAATAAGATAAGATAGAGTCTGCTTTTTAGAAAAAGTTAATAAAGATATAATTTTTGTTACTTTTGGAATCTAAACTTCAAGTCAACCTTTATAAATAAGCTCTTTAGGGTAGTAGAGGGGGATGCAATCTCTATATATTTCTTCTTTATATCATATGCCACTATGAAATAAAATCTCTCCTTTCTACAGGTACAGTTTATAGATTCCAAATTAAAAACTATACTTTTCTTATATCAACTTTAGTATACCTCTTAAGGTAGGAAACGAATTAAGGTTGTGCTAGACTTTACTAAAGGAAGTGTCAAGAGTACTTACCTTACTTTAAGGTTAGAGCTGAAATGCTCGATGAAAGACTTGATGAAAACTTGATAAAGCTACGGTCAAAATACTAAAGATACATGTATGGAAGTGTAATGGACCCCTTTAATTTGGAATTGTAAAATTGTTTTGCATATAATTTTATCATATTTGCATTCACTTTCACTAAGCCATCGAGCCTTATCAACTCCAAATAGTCACCTTGAGTAAATCTTTTCTTGCTAGTCTCCACATTTTACCTTGATAAGTTATACTAGGCTTCTAAGAATAAGAGACTTTGATTATGTCCTCAACTAAAGAGAGGTGTTCACTAAGTCTATAAATGTGAATAATGTTCAGAAGACCTCTAGAAATTTTTACCATCACATATATTCTTGCATATTTGATTCTCCTTCTGCTACAGTGTACTCATTCATATGTATAGGTTACTAATATAACTTCCAAGGAGGCTCCAACCATTAATGGAACACTACTCATTAGTAAGTTATGTAGATCAATCTAAAGTAGGCTATGAGACTCCTTTATACTTTCCAAAGGGAGACCCAATTTCTTAAACTAAAGAAAGATTAGATCACTATCAATATGCTAGGGCCCCTTCAATAACTCTCTAAATAGCAACTTGTAAGTTGAAGGAATAAAAAAAGGTTGTCTTTATTCAATAACACCTCTTTTATTCTTGCATTTTCCTATTATTTTATGGCCTAGGATTGAAGCAAGAAGAAAACACGTCGTTTACCAAATAAATAATCAATCAAAGTCACAACTCACAACCTATTATTTTACACCTTCTCTTAGGATTTCTAGTAGTGGCGCAATCATTAGGGAACCATCAACCACTTACTTTCAAGTTGTTTTGGAAAGCACTTGAAAAGAGGGGGAAGGAGCTTAGGGTGATTGTTAATAGCAAATTGGGAAGAATTAAATGACGTAGTGCTTGAAACCATAGCCAGTAAAAGTAAATGATGTAGTGCTTGAAACTATAGCCACTAAAAGTAACGAGGTCAAAAGCGTAAAAGCTGCTTCAAGGATGAGGGTTAAGGGTAAAAATGTTATGGGTTTAACGAAGACTAGTTAAGGACTAGTGACAAGAGGTGATTTAGCTAAAGAAGATAAGAAGTTAAGGACTAGTGGCAAGAGGTGATTTAGCTAAAAAAGATAAGTAAAATGTTGGAGGGGGAAGAATTCAAAATAATTTTCCAAAGATAGTAATTAAAAAAAGATTAGAGGAAGAGAATAAGACAAAAAGACTAAAATGCAGTTAGTAAATAAGTAGGAGTAACTCGACTAAAAATTGAAACCTTTGCTTGAGAGGTTAAGGTAAAAGCTAGCATGACAAGAATCTAAAGCATCAAAACTTGAAATTAAAGCTGGTAAAGGTAACCAAGACAAATGAAATCATTAAGCTAGAAGAGCAACAAGATTAGACTGTTCCTAGTTAACATATTACTGTAACTTAAATAAATCATGTCAAGTAGTCTCCTATACAATCTCTCCTCCCTTTTGTATCTAGTTTAGGCTATCCTAAATAGCTTGTTAATCTTGCTAATTTCATTTTATTTTTTGAAAAAAAAATAGATCATTTAAAAATAGTTAAAAGGATTCATAGTTTTAGCATGCATGTAAGGGGAAAAAGTAAGTAGTCATTAAAAAATGTGCACAAATGTTAGATCATATAGCTTGCTAAACGATTAGGTTATGGTTAGGAAATGAAGAGAAAAAACACATGAGCAATATGAGCTATTGGAACTAGTGGTCATAATCTAAAAGGTAAGAGGATTTTATTGAGTTGGGATATATGTTTTAGAACTTGTTAAAGGGGATGGGTTGAAAATTATAGGTTAAGGTTTAAAAATTAAGAGAAATAATCTATGAACAATATGAGCCATTGGAATAAGCATTGAAAACCTAAAAAGGAAAGAGGATTTTCTCGAGTTACTATATATATTTTACCACTTGTTAGAGGGATTGGTTGAAACTTGTAGGTCTAAATTATTATTTCTTTTGAAAAAGCTTATAAGGGATAATTGCTAGTTGTTGTGAGAATGGATGGAAACAATAAATTGTTATCAATTATATAGTAGTTATAGATGAGTGCAAAGAAACATGAAAGTGGTTTAATAAGTTATTAATTGAAGATTCACAACTTAAAGATGATGATGAAAAGACATCATATATGACATACAAAAGAAAAATGCATCTTTATTATTGTAAATTCTACAATTTGTTTTATTTCATCTAGATGATTTATAAATTACAATTATGAGATGAAGACATTGGTTAAGGTAGTGAGTAATTGCATTATATTAAACATGTGATATGTACAAAACTTTTTTTATGTAAATCGGGGAAAAGGAAATGTATGAAATTAATTTGAAATCTAATTTTAAAATTGTGCAAGAGCTACTTCTGCACTTGATTTTAATTATCATCTTCCTTTTTTGATTGAAATCGACAGTGATTTTATAGAGTACTTACTGTAATATACTAAAAAGACAATGTTCAATGTCTTTTTTCAATGTTGATATAAATTGTAAATGAATAGACAATCAAATGTCATAAAGATTATTACTTAGATTCAATGAAAGAATTCTACACCAACATCAAGGATAAGGCCAAACCAAGACCCTTACCTCCTATGTTTGCATCATTGTTGTGATTATTTCAAAGGAAACTATAGGGGAGTAACTTAGGCTACCATCACAAGAAAGGTAGTTAAGTTTTCATAATGGGAAATTATAAGGACATTATAAGTGTGAGTAGATGGAGGCACTACATAGGTTCAAATTGAGGATCACTTACTCTAAGGGATGTATGTACTTTTTGTGTAAGCACCTAGCCATTCAACCTAGTCTAGTGTCTTACATATTGAGCCACAACATCTAGCCTTATTCTAACTAGTTAAACCAAATCTAGACCACTAATGTTTACCTTTTGCATATACTTTTTAATGGTTCAGACGACGCCTCATCAGTTTGGTTGTCATCTCTCATGATACATTCTACCATTGGAGCAGTTTGATATAGATTACCAGATAAGAACTTTGTCTTTCTTGTGCTTATTAGTCAACTATTAGTAAAATAAGGAAAGGACATCTTTGATTTTAGGGTCCTAAAGACTAGGGATGCCAACTATGTTAATAATAACTAGATGAGTTTGTTAGGATATACTTAGGATAATAATTGGTGGATTAATCGACATCGACTAAATAGAAGATATGGGGACCATTGAGAGGCCATTGATGATTTTGATGTAGCAGCTAGCTTCATTTATGGATAGACTCTAAGAGCAAATGACGATGACGAATGTCAAGCTAGAGACTATATAGGTTTATCTCTTAGTGACTTTGGCTCCATCTCTATTCATGCATAGATATTATTAGGATTTGATTTTTATATTATTCATATTTTTATTTTTGTTTTTTAACTAAAATTTTATGTTTATTATGTTAAATTATGACTATTGGAAAGATAAATGCAATTTTGTTTTTGTTTAGTTATGAGCCTCCATTATTTTATTTAAAATTGTGCAAATAATGATGAGTATAGTTGATTCCATTATGATGAAAAAGTCCATTGCAACAATCTGAATGTTTAGAGAGGTTTTCAATTCTTTTTTTCTTCTTTATTCTTCATATACAATATTAAGAACAATATTGTTCTAATTTTATTGTTGACATTTGATTATTTTAATTGGATTGAAAATTTTCAAAATTTTCACAAAATTGTGTTTTTAGGGTGTCAACAATTTTGAGTTTTAAGTTGTGTTTATTTTTTCTATTAATTGCTTTGGAGTTGATAACTTAAGTTTACATGTGGTTTAAGTTGAGAATAATTGTGAAATATTATATGCATAATATGATTAAGTAATTGATTTGTAAATTTTAATTTTGGAAATATTAGGAAACTAAATTTGTTAAATTATTTACTTTGTTTTTATATATTTTGAGTCATCATATGGGGATTTGAGCTTTCACACCATATATTTCTTCGTTCTTGTGAAGGTACCTTCTATGATTTAGAATTCTAGAACTTAAATTTCATCTTTTTAAGATTTCATTAGGATTTACATAAGCATGAAGAAGATAAAGGCAAATAAGGAGTTTCAGCTAAATTACCTGTCTTTCAATACAATATTCCATTATTGAGCCCTTTAATCATATTGTATATATATATATTTATTTTATCTTACTTTGGCAATAAGATACAAGGAAATAAGTGTGAAGGAATGGTAAAGTATAAGAAAGTAGCAATGAAAAAGGTGAGTCTTCTCCCAATTTGAAAAAGGAAGAAATAAAATGTTGAAAATTTGTTGGCATAGATTCTTATTATTGAAAAATATGAACAAAAAGGATTTTTGCAAGAGTTGTTTTACTTTGCTAGCCTATTTATTTCAAGGAGGAAGCAATATTGGAGAAGAGCAAAAAGTCCATTAAGAATCAACTAAGAATATCAAGATCCAAGATCCACGAGAACTTATTATTTTATCTTACTTTCTTTATTATTTATTGTTAGATTTTTGTCTATTTGTGCACTAAATTGGGATATAAATTTAGATGTGATGAACCTTATAATCTATTGTTTAGATTGTTTTCTTTGATTTAATGTAAGATTCTAAGTTTTCTTTAAAAGGATTCATTTTTACATTAAAGTAACAAATGTAGAAGATTCAACATCAATTTCATACATAAGAATTAAAGTAATGAATGCAGAAGATTCATCTTTTGATTAGATCAAAGCATAAATAATGAGAGTAACATAAAAATGTAGAACAAACGAAGCATGAATAATGAGAGTCACATAAAAATCTAGAACAAGTATCATATAACTTTTTTAGATTATAGTGAAAACTTTCATAAGAATGCATAGAACGAATTGATACATTATTTCGAGGCCATGATCAGAGGGAACTTTCAGTCAATGAATTTAAGGATAAAAGTTATGTCTTAAGAAAGAATATAGTTATAGTTTTGAAATTTTTACTTATCTAAGAAACTAGGATAAAGCATTAAATTAGAATAAACTCGAGCATAAGAAATCTCTATATAGGAAGTCTTCATCTGGATCTTATTTATTTATTGGTTGTTATTCTTATCTATTGTTTCTTATTGATTGTTTCTTATTGGTTATTTTAGCTTAGTTTATTTTCTCTTTTAAAATTAATCACTCATTTTATTAGATTAGATAATAAGAGAATGATTGATACTAATAATATATTATGACCATCAAAGGATCAATACTCAAAATCATTTAAACCATACTACAAAAAAAAAACAAATGCACTTACCTTAATAATTTCTATTATTATTATTTATGTTCAAGATATATAAAAGTCAGCACCTAATCTTTCTTATCCGCTTGATTTTAACTTTCAGTTAATGTTTTTTACTTCGAGTTAATACTTTAGTTGGACACTTCACATTCTCCTCTATTAACTCACCTCTTATGGTACCTTCCGTCATTGATCTCATGGTCAAAAGTTGGACTACTTTGATAACAAGTGTCGTAGTGAATTTATCATGGTGAGAATTAACTACAAAATTTTGAGGAATAATGAAAAAGATAAATTTGGAGAAAAATGAATAGAGAGGGAAATTCCAAAGAGAAGGGAGGAAGAACTTTGATTTGCTACAGTTTATTACAACAAATATAAAAATATAAAGCAAAATATTCACCAGAAAGTTGAAGTTACATATATAAGTTTGTTACAAATATTTAATTTGAATCATACATTTCATTTTCTTACTTAGTTACTGTTGTCGATCCCATGTCATCAATCACAGGTTTTTAATATTCACCAACCACAAAAATCAAGTCCAACTAATTGAGAAATAATTTGAACTACTAACATTAACAGCGACGAAAATTTACTTTAATTACTCACGAGAAGTTTTAGGAGAGTTTTAATTATAAGAAGGTACTTTTAAGTTATTCATATCTAAGCTAATTTTTACTCGAATCAGGTAAGTTTTTTGTAGGAGATAAAGTTCTAATCTCAAATTTTAAACAACTACATATAGGGAAGGTTTTGGTTGGGTCGGCTGTGCTAGGCCCAGGCCCAGCTCCACACGTCCACGACCCAGTTACAGGCATTAGTCTCCCATGCAAACGCAAAGACCTACGTAAAGACCTAAACCTAGCGTCTGTGCTAATATAAGGTACTATTCTACCATGATACAGGGACGACATTAGAACCTTGATATTCTTTGCTTTCAGCTACCTGAACCCTTACCAAAAAGACTGACTTGAGCGTCGGAGGGGCTTGCCGGTTATCAACCCCCGGCGTGCCTTATTTATTTTGCAGGTGCTCTTTA
>JANVCL010336084.1:0-17593 GCA_026546855.1 Erythroxylum incrassatum
AAATCGATCTCATATCAAAACTCATCTAAGTATAATTTATACTGAGGTTTATGCCTCACTAGAACCATTGAAATCACTATTCATTATTCACTGGCTTACTTTCATATTTTCCAACACACCCCTTTCGGGTCTACTGTTCACCTTCAATCAAAAGGTGAAAATTAGATAACTAGGTCAAAGTTTCTTCTAGACAAGCGTTCCTACATCTCTGTTCTTTCCATTGATATCAAAATCACTCAATTTGGTTTAGTGAATCAAAAGATATACTTAAAACATTTTTGGACTGCTCTTGTCCAAACAGTATACTATGCACAAATTCCATCTGGAATTTAAATATCTTAGCGGCTGAACTAGATTTAAATTTCTTCATACCATTTGTTGCCCCATGACTCTAGTTTACCACAAAACAAAAATCATCTCATTTTAATAAGTAAAGCTCCATAAGTTTTCAAAATACTGAAGTATGTTCAGTGGGATAACACCAGTTCATATTACTTAAGAACACACTCACTATACCCGTCCCAATCTTTTCACTCAATCTTTCTCTATTCATTTCAGATAGCTATGATTCTCGTTAGAGGTGTATAGCAATGTCTTACGAGTCCAATGGTTCAAGAATCAAGTCATTTGGGTGTCGAGAGAAGAATTTATGGTCAAAAGAAGCAACCATGTTTATAATCTCAATCAAAATGAACCTATTTTGGCGTGATCTCCATAACTTTCACAAATAATGTCGGATAGATCTTGTTTTTAGTTTATTGAAAAGAAGACATCGAAATATACAACTTTCATGCAGACCTCGAAGACCAATTTTATCTTCTAACTTTTGTATCATCTCACTTTTTCTTCGTCTTACTTTGCTTCGTCTTACTTTGCTTCGTCTTACTTCCATCGTCTTACTTTCATCGTCTTACTTCCATCGTCTTACTTTCATCGTCTTACTTTCATCGTCTTACTTTGATCATCTTACTTTGATCATCTTACTTTTATCGTCTTACTTTTATCGTCTTACTTTCATCTCCAGAACATCTCCACTTATAAAGATTATAACTTTCTATTCTAATGTCCAAAATTTTCATAATATATACCGTTGGAAAGATAAAATAAAGATATACAACTCTTAATAAGGCAACTTTGCCAAAATCTATCTAGATTAATCCAGATTTCTCTCGAAGTCAGAACACGAATTTTACAATCAGCTCTCAACGTCCTGCACCCAGTTCTCGAATTCAGGACAACTTTTGAGATTCTTAGAGATAGAATTTAAATTCAATGTCTTCATAAAAAATGTAGCCATATATCTCTAGTTTAATTCAAATTAAGAATCATCTCATTTGGACAACCAGAGAAAATGTTGTGGCTAAAAGACTAAAGCATACTCAGTGAACATTTTCCAGATTTTCAAAGTTTCAATATTTTACAACACCTAATCACTCATAATCTTTCCAAACACTAAGTTAACACTATAATAAAATTTTTCATCCCCAACAACACAATAGTTGTGAACAAACACTTAAATGCCATTTTTTAAGCAGATGATAGTAACTTATCAAATGTATTTCATAAATCCCCAACTATAAAGGATTTATTCACTACTTACCTGCCGAAAACTCCAAAATCTTCAAACCCTAAGCTCCACATGATTTTCGTACTTCACTGAGTACAATGACCAGCTTCTAGTTTTTCTTAGGGTCTAAGACACAAATGGTAAAGTGGGTTTAGTGTAGGAAAGGAAAAGAACAGAAATCTCTTAGAAGGTGTAAACTCTGTGTATGGGAAGAAAAGTTGAAGAAGATGATATTGAAGAAGGAACTTAAACATGACTTAACCTGTCAACTCTCAAAGAACAGTAACCTACTTCTAGCAAAAGTACAAAAAGCGTAAGTGACACTTGTCATTTTCCTAATACCTAAGCTCTAACTTAGTTTCTTTTAAACTAAACTCATTAACTCCCATCTTTACAAACCAATTGTCTCCAAATATCTTTTAATTTCTTGTTCCCTATTATAATTTATTTTATTATTATTTTTACAATACTCCATAAATTTCAAAGGTAACTCCTAAATTCACCAACATTTACAAATACCATATTCTTACCAACCAATAGAATATCCAATAAAAACAAATTCAAATTCTCAAAACTCCTAAAAATCACAACTCAATCTTATTATACCCAGAATTATTCATGAATGCATGTACAATTATTTCATGTGCAACAACCTCACTATTTATATGTATATGTATGACATATTATGCATGAACATGGAAGTGCATCTCTAACTCTCATTAATCACTCATATTTACCATTCTAGCCCTCCCACAAGTAATGGGATGTTATATCATAAACCTATTTCTCGTTTAGGATAGGCTATTGTTGCAGCAGTGACTAGCAGAAGTAAAAAAAATTCTCGGAACTGATAGTGCACCTCATGAGAAAAGTAGAAAGGAGCGCCCTTATGGATGTGCTGGGATATTTGAAGCCCCTGTTGCCCTAGCGTTGTATGCAAAAGTTTTTGAAAAGGTAAAAAACTTTTGCTATTCATCACCAAGTATTTGTATACTATTGAGAAAATCACAAATGCAACTTAGTATTTAGTTGAGCTTGGTCAAGTTGAGCAATATTACAAACTCCCCCATAAGTTCGATAATATTTTTGATTTTGAATTGTGGAAATGGCTTATCCATTAAATTAGATTGTGTTGGCTACATGCCTATCATTATTTGGTTTCCTCTTGATAATATCCATTATAACTGCAATGATTCATTTGTTGTTGATTATGCTTTAAGAAATTCAACATTAATATAGCAATTTTGTGATGTAGGAGCATCCTCCCCAAAGTCCAAAAATTTTAATTAGTTTATTACTAATTAGAACTATGTTATCTAGTTTTTTTAATGTGATTTCTCCTTTTGAAGTTAAATTTCCTTTTTAATATGTCAATTTTTTCTTATGACTATGTTTTTCTATTACCATTAGGAACTTCACTAGACCTACTATAAAGTAGGGGTTCTAAAGTACATTATAACATATTTTGTGAATTGTTAAATTCTATTTAAAAGGTTTCTTTAAACCCTAACTATAATCACCCAAACTATAACAATAATTGTTTAATAATAGTTGTCCCTAAATCTCTCTTACATCAAGTTGTATTATGGTGGAAAATCCAGGATTTAAGCCTTAAAGCATGCTAAATTGTGATAGAAATCAATCTTCCTGTAGTTTTTGTCACAATTACCTTAATTATAACCACTAGCTGCCCATAAACCTACAGTACAATTAATGGTTGATGACTTGACTTGGGCTGTACAAAGCATTAAGAATAAGTGGGGTCCCATTTAAGGAATCCCAAAGGCGATCAAAGGTCCTTTGAGATTTGAAAAATCTTAAGGTTGATATGTGAAGAAGGTTTCAACATAAGGCATATGGAACCACTGTTTAACAAAGTGAGCTGGGAAGCTAAATGGAGATCAAACGACATATGATGCAGGCGATATTCTAGCTTCAATGTCGATGTAGTTTAGTTTAATTGTTGCGTGATAGATGAAATGTCTATAGGAGATTGAAGGGCTTGGTTGTAACTAACGGCTATTATAAAGTCGTTGCTAGTTGTTGAGTTAACAACTTTTTGGCTTGTAAAACACTTCTCTCTATTCTGCTTGTCTCCTTTCTTGGAAATTATGTGCTTGCATCTGTTTCCTTAATAAAACCTGAGTTAATAGTTTAGTTAGCTCTCTATTTTTTTCTTTGAACAAAAATTGTCGTAGTAGTTGGTATCAAAGCTACTTGATTCTTGGTGAGTAGTGGTGAATGACAATGGTGGAAGGAACTGGGTTGATCGATGGAAGAAGGTTGGAAGAGAACATGAGGAATCAATTTTGTGACATAGTCTTCAAGTATGAAAGAATGATTGAAGAATTAAAAGAATGGATGTTGCAATTGCATCAACAATCTAATCAGTAGAAAATCATTAAGAAGGAAGCTAGGTGACATGAAGAGTCAATCAAGAAGTACTTGTTTAGTTCCCATTGGCTTTAGTAATAAAACCATTAATATAACCTTGTAAGCCTCGAGCTTTGATGAACAAAAAATAAGATCTTGATCAAGCAAGATAATTGGTCCCATCAAGTTTCACGGGGCTGATTTGAAGTGAAGGGTTATCAGAACTTGAAAGAATTACCTTTTTTTCACTCATCTTCTACAGAAAATAGTCAAGACAATGGAAAATATACCCGCAGACATGATTAGAAACAACAAGAAACTTCTGACACTTTTTCCGATGGGCTATCGAAGGTTAAACACTTTAGAAAGGGTGAACAAGAGCTGGCGACACTGGTGGTCGAAGACTTCAGACGACAAGATAGTCAGAGGGTGACACATGGACTTCACTCGTGTCGAAAGTTGTCACTCTGCAGCGGCGTGTGGCAGGGCATAGCAGCGTTGATGATGTCAGGTCTGTCACAGGTAGAGTTGCTAGTTGGTTCTTGACTAGATTGGGTGGGTTGTGAGAAGAAAAGGATGTTTTTAGGTGAGCACAAACTCAGCCACTCACTGTTCTCAACAGAGAGGAATAGACATGGAAAAAATCCATGATAAAGAATAGGCCCTTAAATTAGAGAGGGCTCTGATACCATTTTTTGATACCGAAGAGTCCACTTTCATGGGAGATCTTTATCATGGGCCTAGTGAGTGAACATACTTGTGGGCCTTAACACTACTCTTTAACCCAAAACTTTAAGGCATTAGGTTTATGGGTCCTTTCCACTTATATTTCTATCACTATTTCTATCTCTTTTCAATATGAGATTCCCACTCACACTTGAAATCCTAACAATCTCTCTTTTAAGTGTGGACTTCCACTTTAAGCTTGGACTCCCCTTTGAGCGAAAGATTTTTTTTTAACAACTTGGGTTTATGGCATCACTAAAAGCCCTTCTATTCCATTGGTCTGGGCCCACCACCAGTCTCCTTGCCCTTCCATGTGCCATCTCCTTACCCGTCCTTTGCCAAACCATCATCTATGATACCAAATTTGCTAGGTCTCCTGTTGGGTTAGCACTGAGGTGAGCACCAAACCTCATAATGCTGTGGTTTTTAAAATTCTCCAATCCATATTTGATTCCTTTTGTCTAACTTGATAGATACACAGTTGCGCTTCACCCGTCAGATGGAATGCAGTTACCCGCACTATCTCCTCTTCATTAGTCTTTTGGGCCAAAAAGAATTGTTCACATCGATGGAGCTAGATTATGGGTCTCCTGAACCATCATAGGTGGGAAATTCCATCCTAGAGAATTTGGGCACAGTCCCTACTCCTAGAGCTCCTTTCTTCCTTCGATGATGAGGGCATTCGAGCTGGCCATTCACCTTCTCCTACGCAGGTGAACATGTGCATAAGCTCCTTCAACTGCACCTAAATTCTCTGTTATCCTTCTTCTAGCGCTTGCATCCTCTGCTCACTGCTCTTGTAGGTTACTGCCTGGTTAGCAGCAGAGTACCTTGATTCCTCCATGAATGTTGGCTCTTATACCAATCTGTTATGATCTCACGTGCAGTATCTCGTCCATGGTCCGTTGATTGGGAGATCTCTCCAATCTACCTCCATTCCTTTACGGATGTTGGTGCCCTTCTTCGACGAACCTATTTTTGAAGAAGAATCAAAGGACAAGGTTGGCTGAAATAAGTTAACCTACGCTTAACTAAGAATTTTAGTGATAATTTGCTGCTTACTTTATTACATAATGTAATAGCCTTATATAGGCAATGAAACGTAAAAGTTCCGCCTAAATTAAAACTCCTATTTAAGTTGTTTTTATTAACATAACATAATTATAACAAAAACTAGTGTAGAAATAATAGGGAAATAATAGTCTCCTACTAAAAATAAATTACTCTCTAATAGACTACTATTAAAACACTCCTCTTTGCAAGCAAATGCTACCCACCTCCCATATCTGCCACCTCAGCCACATTTTTTCCCCACAAATGAATCCATCTCACTTCAGCTATTAGGGGTTCCAATTTTTCGATCATCAATGGTTCTGCTTTGATGACGTGTAGTTTCGGCCCTCTTGTTTGCTATTGTCTCTCCCACTGAATTTTCCTCCCTAAAGGAAACTTTTAGCGAGTGAAAATCATGTCTCCTGATATGGTGTTAGAAAGCTATATAATAGTAGTTGCCAAGCCGATTTAGCATTGGACTTGCTTATACAAGATATTGAAGAAATTATCTACGGACTGCCACAACTAGGAAAATTAACCATGATCCAATCAATGCTGAAAAGAGCAATAGAAGCAAAACTACACAGATTCATCAGGAATTAAAGGTGGTAATAATTCACAACTTCAACCGTTTACTTGTAGAGGATATTGAAGTTACATCTGGTAGACTAAGAGTTCTTGATGGTTAAAAGACTACTAAGACTAAGAGTACCTATTAGAGATTCATGATCCTCCTACAAGTTTCAAGGAATATAAAATCCCGAACTCCGCAAACAGAAATGTTACTTTGGATATTTACCATCCATGCAGGGTTGTTGCTGCCCAAAAATAGCTCCACAGACTAGCCTTCAAGAGGTTTTCTTTAAATCTAGTTCTCTTTCTATGCTCCCGCAACAATCACCTAAGTGCTATCCATAATTTGTTGAACAGTAGCTGCCCGTAAACTGTTCTTTACATAACCATATTTGCTGAGGGCCACCATGGAAGGAAAATGGATCTTTGATTTGATCCATATAAGCTTCTGTTTACCGTTTATCTCGAGCTGCTTTTCTCCTATCCTCATCATTGATTTCTGACTTAAGCATGCTATCTTAACAGAATCTCAGTTATTGTTTGCTCGCTGCAGGCTGGGGCTCTTGACAAGCTGGAAGCGTTCACAAGCTCCAACGGACAAGATTTCTATGGGCTTCCATGGAACACATCAAAGATTAAGCTGACAAAATCACTATGGAACGTGCCAGAGTCTTTCTCATTTTCATTCGGAGACATCATGCCAATGCTTGCTTGCCAGACACTTGAGTGGCAGCCCTCTTCTATTTGATCTCCATTTTATGAGCTGGCTTCAACGTCTTACGTTCCAGTATAAACTGGGTTGTGGATTCAATTTCTTATTTTCATTTTCCCTTAAAAAGGATAATTATATCTGTTGTTTCATTTAAACTTTGAACTGTATTTTTGGATATGGAAGGCCCTACACTTCCTCTTGAAAAAGATGGTACTCACCATGGATTGTGGGAGTTACCACAAACATGAGAAAAAAAGGAGATTTCGATTTTTTTTTTTTTGTTAAATCTAGTTATATTTTCATTTTATAGTTAACTGGTAAATCCATTTACAATTATAATAATTTATTAATATCTATATATATTTTTAAGTTAAAATAATCCGTGTCTAAACCTCAAAGGGTAAGTCAAAGCCATACAAGTAAACTGACCTTCGCAGCCAAAGCTTAGTGAAAGTATCAGAGAAACAAAATTACGACTTGCTAATATCCTCTCATTATGCTATATAATTGGAACGTTAATATATTGATAGTCTTTTTTTTTTGGAAGAATAATTCAAGCAAAGTTTGACAACATTACAATGACAAGGAGATCAATCCCAACCCCAATGAAATATTAAAACGCTGGCTTTAATATTTCAGCGCCAACGCATGTCTAAAAACACTCGACTCTACAAAATTTCATAATATTTTCATACTTTGTCTGACTTTGGACTGCATATCATATGCCACTAATAGCTCTCTGACCCAATTAACATTAGTAATCTCTAGGAAAATTTGATAAAGGGACTACTAGTGACATAGAGTTTATGTGTCTCTTAGGAGTTTGTAAGTTCCTGTAAGAGAGCTGTATTATGCTTGACTTTCCTTTCAAAGGCTCTGTCATTGCTTTGTTTTCAAAGTTGATAAAACTGCATTCCTTAGAGATAATTTGAATATTAGTTAGTCCCACTTACAGAGAATGTGAGATTTGCATGAACAATGCACAAGTTCTTGGCAAGTAAAGGGGGAAGTTGGTATGTTGCAAATTGGAATGACTCCCCTCCAAATAAATTCATAAGCGTTTAATCTTCTCATCTTCTATGTTATATAGGAAACATGTACTAAAAATGATAAGGAACATACTGGTTTTTTTACAGGCGGGAAGCCTTCTTTTAATAGCAAGCCATAGAGTGAAAGCAGTTTTTGGATTTGCCTGGGAAAACCAAACTTGAACCATCTAACCTTTGGACTTGGAGGCCTCATTAAGAGCTTCTAAAAGTCATTGGAAAATTTACCATATGAGTTCAAGGTTCACAAAACACTATATTTCTCATCAGTGGTGAATTGAATGCATATAATTAAATGGATAAGAGGACTACTAGGTAAGGTTTTGATACAATTTACTTTTACATTTAATGCTTCCCAACTGTGGTATTGCTCGAAATCATGCTGTGCAGAATACTAAGTTTAGAGATGTCTCTAAGAGGTCCAGGATCAATCCATTAATAAATTAGTAGTTTGTGGTTTCCCCATTCCCAATACTATACTTGATTAACCCTTTTAGTAATTCCTTAAATCTGAGTTGCAATATGGTCAATGATGCATTAGTTTTGATAGCGAAATTCCAAAAATTGTCATGCCCTACCTAGTAAGCATAAAACCATCTTATCCAAAGAGCTTTTTTGTCATATATCAACCTCCAAAGCCTTCTAATCAATAGCAACTTGTTATTAAGGTCGATAGAGGTAATGTTTAATCCCCCTTCCTCCTTAAGGAGGCATAGTTCTTTTTAATTAACTTTGGAAATAGCTTTTTTGTTAGAATCTTCTGATAGTAAAAATATTTTCATCACGTACTCCAATGAAGCAATTATAGAAGTAGGGATTAAAAGATGTAAAGATCAATACATGTGTAGATTTTTTTTATCAAAGTTAGACTCTTTTAGCGTGAGATTAACAAATATGTTTCTAGCTTGGGAACCTTCCTTAATTTTTTTCTATCAAAGGAAAATCATTAATATGAGTGTCTTTTTGAGGTAATGGGGATGCCTAAGTAAGTGATTATAGGCTTTATGGTTTTCAATCTTTAAATGGATGAGAACCAAGCCTCCAAATGATGAGCACTCAAAGACAAAAGGATGTTTGTTCTTTCTTAATTGATGGCAAGATTAAAGGTGAATAACTTCACTGTTGTCAGTAAGGCGCTCATTGAATTAGCATTATCATTAGAGAAAAGTAAAATTTTATTTGCAAACAGCAAGCTACTAATCCTTAGTTTCTTGCACTTATTATGGAACTTAAAGTTTTTTCTAAGTTAATAGTTAGCTTTGTCAGTCTTGTCAGCACCTCCATTCCCAAAACAAAGAGGTGAGGAGATCAAAGATCTCTTTGCTTCAATCGTCTTACTACTTTAAATAGCCTAACAGACTCCTTATTGATCAAAACACTATAAAAAATTGAGTTTATGCGTTGTTTTACCCAAAAAACAAAAATTTTAGGGAATCTAAATGCTCTTATTATGTTAATTATTAACCTCCGTTCTTTTGAGTTAAATGCTTTGTGTATCTCAATTTTCAGTGAACAATTTTTTGGAGCATGCTTCCTAGAGTAGCCCTTAAAGAGATTTTGAGCTAAGAGAATATTATCCCCAATTTGTCTATCCTTTAAAAAGACATCTTAATAGGAATATATAATGTCTGGGAGCACAATCTTGAGTCTATTTACAGTTAGCTTAGATATGACTTTATAGATTATGTTATAACATGATATGGGTCTTTAGTCTTTTAAGGAAAAGGGGATTGATACTTTGGGATAAGGCATATGAAACTTTTGTTGGCTTCCTTTAGCATTTTACCTTAAGAGTGAAGAATTCTATAACAACTTCAGTCAGTATATTCATAATTATAGGCTATGGATTTTGACAAAAGAAGTCATTTATACCATTAGGTCTAGGCTCCTTATTGAGATTGAGTGCATATATTATTTTCTATACTTCCCTACTCGTGAGAGGCTTAGTTAGTTATTCCATGTCATGAGTGGAAACATACTTACCAACTATAGAGTGAATAATAGGTACCAAAGAGGATGTATTTAAGGAAGTTCTAAGTGTCTAGAAGAAATAATTGAAAGCTTCTTCTAGTAGGTTTTATTACGTCTCAAACTTCTGTTCCTAGATCATTACTAAGAGAGTAGATCTTGTTAGTATTCTTCATTAATATCCTAACTTATGGTAAAAGAAAGTATTTTTGTCTCCATCGTTGATCTATATTACTCGAGCTCTTTGTCTCCATAATGAATGATTGAAGTTAACTTTTTGAGTATAATTCAATAAAGTATCTTTCTCATCATCTTGTAAAGCCTAATTAGTAGGCGAATTTTCTTTACATTCTAGATAGCCGCTGCAAGTTAAGTGTCTCCAATTTTCCTCTTGTTAAGTTCTTTTAGCTCCTCATTTATTATTTAAAATTTTTCTCTTGTACGTATAAAGCTTATGCACTTTAATATCCTAATTTATTCCTTTAGAAATAGCTTCATAAAATTCATCTAATTGAGCTAAAAGATTATTGAATATAAAAGGATGCCTAATTTTTAGAGAGTTTTGTAAATTTTGAACCGTAATTTCAGTGTGATTAGAAATCATCAGGTTGTGGAATAAGGCGATGTTGTTGGGAAATACGGAGAACTATAGTTCATTCCTTAGAGCTTTATCCATCTCTTTTCTAAAAAACTATCCATATTTTTGTTTATTAGACTAAGTATAAAAGGATCCTTTAAACTTGATATTAGTCTTTGTTTAATCCCTAAAGTCATCGAAATGGTTTCTTAAACAAAAGTTGCCTTCAGCTTTAATAGGATGGAACATGCTATTAAAGTCTCTAAGTGTGATATATGGCATGTTCATAAAGGGTCCTAAATCTTTTAAATTGTTGCGCAAAATATTCCTATAGAAGGTATGATTATTGGCATAACCATAGGTAATATGGAAGCTCATAGTCCCTGATTCAGTCTAATTGTAAGATGAATAAACTAATCTTCAACTATTGAATTTAAAACTTCATTCTTATCTTGATTGTAAACAATCACTATTCTATCATAAGAATGATTTTGATGTTTGCTTATCAATTGCTAATGCTTTGTGAATAGATTCAGACTCTTATATCTATCTTCCTTTAATTGGTTTTCAAAAATTTCAACCATAAAATGTTTGACGACTTCAAAAAAAAAGCTAATTATTTTTTAGGGAAATATAACCCCATAATGTTCTATGCTAAAATCATCATAGATGGGAGGGAGATTTAAAAATCTTTTTTTATTGGATCTCCTTTTGATCATCATCTTAAAACCATTTCTAGAGTCAGGCTCTTGACTCTTCTTCTTCAACTTGTTAACTTGCTTATTCTATTTCGGAATTAAATTCTAACAATAATAATAATAATAACGTACCAGTAGGAATCTATTGAGAAGTTCAGAAGTACGTAGTCTTACCTTTAGCTAGTAGAGAGGTTGTTTTCAATAAACTCACAAGAAAAAAAGGTTTTTGAAAATGGTTGAAAGAAGACAACAGACAAATACATAGATAAATAACTGCTTAAGTGAAAATAAAAATAAAAATAAGAAAGAAACCAAAATGAAAAATAAAGATAAAGGTAATTAAATAAATAAACAAAAAAGAAAGAGAGCAAATAAGTAAATAAAACAAACAAGCAATTAAAAAACAAAATAAATAAATAAAATAACTACAAAAGTAAGTGCTAAAAAAAAGTATTTAGACTAATTATAAGACACAAAAATCGAAGAAAAACATTTAAAAGGCCATTGAAAAGAGAATTGCCTCTCTATGTAAGGTCCTCTATCCATATCCTCATTTGCTAAAATTTTCTAGTCCTTAGTAAGTTCTAATAGAGCCATATCTTTATTATTCACCTCCCCATAATTCTTCTTGGGTCTTTCTCTTCCTCTCTTATAGTCCCTAAGTATATTCTTCTTGTATCTTCTCACTAAGGCATCAAGATGCTCCTCTCAACATATTCGGAGCGAGGTTTTAACCCTAAGAGTATCTTTCATATTATGGTTAACAGTCCAAAATAGACTGAATATAGTTAGAATGCCTTATTTGCAAATGGATAGAACATGTCAAATGTGCCAAATCCATGTGGAAAAAAGAGATCATCTCTTCTTCACAGGTCCTTACAGCAATAATGAATGGGGTTTTATATCTAGCAGATGTCTATGGCTAAATCCTGGGAACATTATCACAGAGATTGTACAAAAATTGTCTGATAACTTAAGGACCACAAGCCCAGATAGACAGATTCATATTCTATCTTTAGGACTCTTGTGTATATGGGTTGTGGAAGCAAAGGAACCTTAGACAATTTGGTGGAACCAACTTGCCCAAAGAGGTTCTTGCATCTGAAATCCTAAAAGAACTCAAAGAGCTTATCCTATTGAAAAACCTCAACCAGATATGCAACAGAAATTATCCTAGACTCTCTAAATGTACAACTCGAGGCTAAGTACATAATATATTCAACACAAGCGCATGTAAGAGAAGGAGAGAACAGAGACATAAGGAAAGTAAGAGAAAGTGGAAATTGCTGCGGTGAGAATCTATATGCAAGGTGAAGAATTGAAATTTAGCTTTAGAAGAATTTGTTGTAGTACCTCATCTAAGATCCTACTCCTCCCCTCAGAGGTAGGCGATATCCAGAGCCAGGATTTCTCTATGTGAACCTCAAGATTAAGTCTAGCCTGAAGAGATATGAAAATAGAATAGAGGAATAAGGACCAAGGAAAGAAGCATTAGACAGAATCTTCTCACCTATGACTGTTTGTTGCGAGACAAGGTGTCCATTGTCACTGATGATTCCAATCCTAATTGGGGAAAATTATGAGCATCGGGTTGCAGATGAGGCGGAGTTTTTACCCCTTTTATTTGGAACCTTCTTTAAATCTTGAAACGTTGTCGTCCTCTATAATGTGGTGTCTTGGATACACTGTCGTGTGATAGTTTCCGTTGTGCCTAAGAAATGTATATGGTTACGGTGTCATTTTTTTCTTGGGAGAGTACAAATCTCCTTAAGCCGTATTGTTGACTCTTTTCATTATTTTCAATATGTAAATTTATTTATAAAAAACTTTTCTTTTGCCACTTCATTTCTAACCTTATTTTTTTGTTAATATAATATGCTCTGAAACTTCAGTAACCTCCTTATCATTTGATGTATTTGAGGGATCTATATTGACAGAGTCCATAAAGTCTCTTTTTCCCTATCATTCATCCTTAGTTTAGAAGAAGGATCAAACATCATAGCAATTGTCAGAGTAGAATTTAATAACTTCATGAGGTCTACCTATTTATCAGGTCCATTAGCTTCTGAATTCCTATTGCCCTTCTTAATAACAGCAAGCTCATCAAGATAAATGTTCATAAGTTCCTGTAACTCGCTTATGGAAAATTTTCTTCCTATTGGTTGTCAAGCTTTAGTTGGTTTGGGCTAATCAAGTCTCCAAGTGTAAGTTACAAAGACTAAGTCTTCAAATAATTAAGCATTCTCATTGATTCATATAAGAGAGATGTGCTCAAGCAATGGTTTTTATTTGTCGATTAATAAACAAACACACATATATAACTAACCTTTTTACACTACTTATAGCTTTATCTAAACAAAGAGGCTTGCCCAAGTAACTAGTTAGGTGATCGATTCCTCGTGTGGTCTAATATTTCAGTGGAATATCATAAATGTTGATCCACATATGGACTTTCTTCATTTTGATCATATGGATTTGTTATAAGTGTAGATTTACATATATTTTATGTGTGACTATTGTATGGAAAGTACAAGTGAACTAGGTTTTTCATTTTAATGTTGCATGATTGTGTATATGTTATGCTTGTTTTAGGTATTTTTATGTTGCGTGTGACCATGTTAGTGTTTAATTATGTTCTAGTATGTTGTACATACATTTTGTGTAAGTTGGTGTGTTAACCTTACCATTGCATTCAATGTGTGCATGCATAAGTCTCATTGTGCGAGTTGTTATTTTGTGTATTAATTGGCATGTGTTAAGGCATGATTAAGTGCTTATTTTCATGGTTTATTGCTAGGTTAAATGGTGCAATTGAGTGAAGCAAGCATGAAATAAAAGCTAGGACATTATAATAGGAGTGTGACATTGTTGGTCACGACTATGACCTTACTAGTCACAACCGTGACTTAAAAATTTGGTTGGCACAAAAGTCTTATGCCAACCATGTTTTAATAGTTGCATAAAATTAGGAGGGCAGACCACGAAAAGAGAAGAAGCACGTGAGTGGGTCGGCATAAGGAGAAAAAGTGACAAAAACGTGAGAAAGGGGAGCAAAAATGATAGTTGTTGAGGTTTGGTGTACCAGCTACGTGATGAGTGATTTAGGGTTGCATAAAACAAGGACATGAGGCCAAAAAGAGGAGATTTTCATGGGAGAACATAGCTGAACAAAGGAGGGGCAGAGAGGTGGCATTTGGAGCTGCACATTGGAGGAGAACGCTAAGGATTCCAAGGCTACACCAAAGCTGTCCAGATTTCCGGCTTGCTTCATCATGCAATAAGCTTCTTTTTCCTATTTTTCTCATCTTTTTCTTTGATTTTTTTGTTTATTGTATGGGTAGAAGTTTGGAACTTGTATTAATGATGATTGAGTTGTGTTTTATGAATTGCTAGGTTTTTCTAGGTTTATTCTTACTCGACCCATGTAAGACTTCACTTTTGTGCAATGTTATGATCATTTATGTGTGTTTATGCTATTTGGATGCTCATACTCAGTCTATATAGAGATATGGGGCTGAGAAATATGTTATGAGTGTACCTGAGAGTGGGCATTTATGTAGAACATTCTATTTATCAAGTTACTTCAGCATTTACAAAGAGATATGGGATGTGATGTAGCTTTCCAATGTGGTAATCAAACATAATTAACGATTAGTCTGTGAATGGAGGTTGAGAGATCACATACTAAATTTTAATCATTATTTTAGGATTATTTAGTCCAAGTATTGAGAGCGAAAGGGCAGAGACATTAGAAAATACTTAGGACAAAACACGATCATATTAACAAAAATTGAAAGATTGTATGGGGTAGTAGGGGTAATCCTAACTTTAGTAATTCGATTTTTTCAATTTTAACATCGATTCCTTCTGTTTTTGGCAACCTTAATTCTGTGATTTTTTTCTCCCAATTGCTACTTTGGTTGTTTTAATTGTTCATTAATTAATTGCTCAAACAAAGTTTAAATTAAACTACTAAGGTGACCACACAATTCCTATGGGATTCGATACCAAGCATATTACAAGACAACCCGTGTACTTGCGGTACTTGGGAAAACAAGTAGGATAGTTAAATGCCTATCAATTTGTATACTACGTTTCCACTTTTGGAGAAGAAGTGGTTGATTGTTTAAGTTCTATAAATTAGCATCAATTATCCTTCGAGCTTCATCCACTAAGTAAACTTGAAGAGAAAGATGTTATCTTCATTGACCAGAATGTTTAGGAAATCTTGCTTCTTCAAATGGTATTTCACCCATACGTTAAGGATTAAGGATAAAGGACTTTTCATGCAAGAAGAAGCCAATGAGGCTGGTATTATACTTGAATTCTCTCTCCTTTAAAATATCTGTAGATGGATGAACTATGGAGGAGCCGTTCTTAAACTTTAGGAGGACAGTAAAGGATATTTTGCATAGGGGCATCATCTCCTAAGACTTAAAGCTAGGTCTTTCTAATACTTACTACATAAAGAGGAGAAAAGGCTAAAGGCATGGTCTGGTCGTGAGTTGTCTCATGTGCAAAAGTTGTAGCACTTATTACAATGGTAGAAGTGTTAATATTAGGGAGGATAGTTAGGAGATGATTTTTGGGAATGAGAGGGGGGGAAAGGTATAGGACAATTAGCTGGTGATCCAAAATGAAGCCGAAAAAGGAAATAAAGTAAAGGTGAATATAAAGGGCAAGGTGGGAAAGAAGAAAAATAAAAGGGGAAGATTAAAAGCTGAGGCATTGGATTTGGAGGGAATAAGAGAAACTAAAAACAAAATAATACAAAAGTGGAGAAGCTAGAAGATTCATATAAAATTAAGTTTTAGAGCAAAAAGGGCAAGAGAAACTTAGAGTAGTTATAGCCCATTTTGCTTGTTTCAGGTTCAAAAAACTAAATTGCAAGTTGGTACTAGCTCTTCTAAGTTCTCTTCTAATTTCTGCAAGCTTTAATCATTTGTCTTAATTTTGATTTCTCCATCTCAAAATTTTGCATAAGTCTTTTTTAAAGTCATGTATTCTAGAAGTTAATTAAATAATTCACCTATCAATTCTCATCACTTGAATTAATAATTCACTAATACAGACTTAAGGTCAAATTATATTCGATATCGATATTTTAAACTTTTTCTAACTAATCAATATTTGATCAATGTTTTAAAAATTAAATCGAAAGTTAAACCCATAAAACAAGAAATTTAAGATTTAAGAGTTTCGATCAATATTAAATCATCATAAACTCGATTAAATATTAAATTAAATTTTTAAAAAATAAAAAATGATTGAAATAAAATACCCTTTCTTCTTAAAAAAATTTAAAATTTAATTAAAAAACTATTAATTGACAATTAATCAGTTTTTTTAGTTTATAAAATTTATGAAAACCAAATAATTGATTAATAAACAGATAAAATTATTAAACCAAGTCCAACTGAAAAGTTAAAAACTAAATTAAAATATTAACTGGTTCAAAATTTTCTCTTAAACCAACCAAACCGATTTGGTTTTTAAAACATTACAATCCATAGGCTCCGTTGTAATTTCAGGTTTAAATTCCTGAATTTCCAACATTTTCGCTTTTTCCTATTATTCCATGACAAACTTCTTTGCGTTTAAGATTAATTTTGTAACTCTAGCACATTCTGTGATGTCGGGATGACCTCATAGAAAGGATTGTCAAATGCCAATGCACATTTGAAACAGAACAAAGCTAAAAAAACGCAAGACTACATAAAATCTGATAAAAGATACTTATTGGTTAGTAAATAAAGTTCTTTATGACAAAAATAAGGACTAACATAGACTGTCATCCAAAAGGCAAAATTACAGTTTATTCTCTTCCAAAATTGATTGACAACGAACAGCTTAATCATAATCATGACCAATATGGTTACAGGTCAAATATGTAAGAACAATCCCCTTAAAGACAAAGGTACAAGATGACTGTAAAGAATGTTGATAAGAGCATTCCAGCACCATCTATTAAGCTGCTTTGCCAGCTTTATAAGTATTTATCAGTTGCATCTGCACATCCTGAGAAACTGGTAAATGCTCTTTGTATTCCATTGTGAATTCCCCTTTTCCCTATGTCATCGAACGAAGGGCTGTCGAGTAGCCGAACATATTATTCAGAGGAACCTGAAAAGCCAACCACACAAGCCCATCACAATTCCATTGGGTAGATGATCATGCCCAAAGATTTTTCAACAAAATCCATGGTTATAAATAGCACCAAGACTTTGAAAATACTTACATGGGCAGTAATTATGGAGTCATCACCATCCTGGTCATTGCCAACTATTACTCCTTTCCTCC
>JANVCL010336712.1:0-17579 GCA_026546855.1 Erythroxylum incrassatum
CCCATACATCTCTATGTATATGTATATTACTTACAAAAGAATCTTGGTACCTTTTGACTAGATATATAATGCTCACACAAACAAAACCAAACTCTTTTGTTTCACTAATAATATATATTTTCATTACAAAACTGTAACTGAAAGAAAATTAAGTTACATGTAAATACACTTGCTTTCTAGGGCACTATATTTACATAACTCCAACAATACTAACATTTTTGGTGCCTATTTAAGACTATAATGAAGGCTTAAAATGAAGGAATTAAGTCTGTTGTATCCAAGTTTGCTTTTCCTTTTCTTTAAAACCTTCTGGTTAGAGCATGTAAATTTCTTCTTCAATATCTCTATGAAGAAAAATAATTTTCGTATCTAACTACTATAGATGTTAGTTAAATATAACAAATATTGTCAAGACTACTCTAAATGTAGTAAGTTGAACTACAGGGGAAAGTATTTCATTGAAATCAATTCCTTTCTTTTAAGTATACCCTTTCAATAACAATCTTATAAGATATCACTCCACTTGATTTTCACTATTTCGCTTAGTCTTGAAGACCTATTTATTACCAATTGGCTTCATTTATTGTAGTGATGGTATAAGTTTTCAAGTTTTTATTATTACAAAGATTTTCAATTTCTTCCTGTATCGCTACTATCTGTTGAGAGACGTCTGGATTCTTAAGTGTTTTTTGGAGAGTTAATAGCTTTCTACTCTTTATTAAAAGGTAGTATGCTATATTATCCTCCATTATATAATTTGAGTGATAATTTTATGGTCTTTTATGTGATTTAATCGACAAACTTCTAGCGCTTTAAACTTAGCTAGTTTTAAAATATCTTTCTCTATTATGGCTTCAAAGGAAACTTGAAATTCCTTTTTCACCTAGTAGTCTATGAGCTTCTTTATGAATTGATGTTTTTTTTTCTTTCTTTTGTAATTTATCTTCTACTAACGTGATATCCTTACTAATAATAACCTAATCTCGTAAGTGATAACCCTTCATTCTATTAGCATATCATAAAAATAATCATTTTTATATTTTAGATCCAACTTCGTGTTTTTTTATATATTATTCGTCATGTACACAAGACCTTCAAATATGTGGAGATTGAAATAATCCACTAGCTTCTCAATCTACCTCTCTATTAAAATGTTCAACTTAATTGTAGTTGATGGAATCTGATTCACTATATAATAGGCGGCATTGACTGCTTTTACCTAGAAAGCCTTATTTAGGCCTATAACTCTCAACAACACACGTGTTCTTTCTAACAGAATTATATTCATTCACTTTGCGATTTCGTCTTATTAAGGAGTGTATGCAACGATAAACTATCTTTTGATGTATTTTTATTTACACAATGTATCGAATTCATTGCTAATATATTCTCCTCCATTATCTACCCTAGAGCATTTGATCTTTTTACTAGAATCAAGTTTAATGTGCCCTTTGAAACTTTGAAGAGAGGGAATACATATTCTTTCATCTTGATAGGATACACTTCACACCTCTTGGAATAATCATCAATGATAGGGACAAAGTACCTTACCCCCTAGGGATAGAACTTGTGCTTGCCATATATTAGAGTTAACCAATCAAGAATAACCTTAATTTTTGAACCTGGTTTGTTAAATTTTATATAGTGTTATTTACTTATAACACATACTCACAAAAGGGTAGTAATATCTCTATAAGCCCGGATAATAGAATTTGCTCAACAAAGATCTCCATTCACAATTTAGAGAAATGTTTAAGTTTTTTATACCATAACATTGAAAATGTCTTAGTTGGACTACTTGAAGTGATTAATGTTTCTTCTTTTAGCAACATCTCTTCCTTTGACTCGTAGAAATTTGCACTTATTTTTTCTCCCTTTCATAGGTACAAGTGCACCTTAAATTAACAAATTCTTTTTAACGCACTTTATATATCATGCTTCTTAAAGAGTACAAATTATACCATCATATATATCTAGCTTGATGGTTTCAACAGTAACAACCTTTAAAGGATAATCATTATAACTATATATAGATCCTCTTAATCTAGGCTTATAACGATATAATCATTCTCATCTAAATTTCATATGAAAGTTAGGTCTTGAATCAAAGAGTCATACGTAAAATAATGATTTCCTACTTTCAATTATTGTTCCTACTTCACAACACAAAGCATTGCCATCATCTAAAATACTTGATATTTTTTAAGGAATGAACATTTTATTATTTAAATTTCAACAACACTTTTTCATGTGACCTTTCTCGCCATAGTTATAGAATCTTAAATTCTTATTACTTCTTAATTTTAATCTACCATAATTTTGTCTCCCACTTGGACCATGTTGTGATGATCTCCCTCTTGTTATAGTTAAAGCTTTCACTTATATTATAAACCAAATTGCCTATCTTCCTTATTCTTATACCAATTTTCTTCCGTCAGAACCATTGTTGTGACATCATCAAAGAATAGGTAACTTGTAAGAAGATTATTAATTAAGTTAATAACGAGTTAATCATTTGAATCATATAGACTTTGAAGTGAAAGTTTAACATGTTCATATGACTCTATTCTATGATTTAACAATGTGAGTTTAAGAGAATAAAGGAGTCAAATCATTAATGTGCTTGATCATTTAAGTGGATTTTGACACTCGAAGAGTATAAAGTTATCTCTTAAGAAAAACTTTATTATTGAGTGACTTGACCTTATATACCTTTATGAGATGATCTCATATCTCTTTTGTCATTTTCTTCTCCTCTACACTTGACAAAATTTCGTATTAACATTAAATGAAGATCTACAATAGCATTCATGTCTATCTCATTCCATTCGGTATCATATGTGAAGTTTGTTAACCCTCTGCTAATAGATGCAATGTAATTATTCTTTGTAAGGATAGCTTTTATCTTCAACTTCCATAATGAGAAATTATTCTCATTGAAATTCTCAACATTAAATATGGCTGTCATTGTCTTATCTCAAACTACATTAAGCTAAGAGTGATAGATCTCATTATTTTCATGAACAATAATTGTATGCGTAAACAATGCCTAATACCTTAAAAGATTGAAATAATATCTAATTTTATTTTTTGATGTGGAAGATCTACTTATAGTGGTAACCGTAGAGCATACATTAAGTATATTTAGACACCTTGACCTAGAATTAATACCATTTATTGAAATAATTAGATAAATAGAGTAAGATCGTAACTTAATTAAGATTGGAAGAAATAAGACACTTTAAAAAATTATTATAAGTGAAATAAAGGAATCATAATATCAATACTCTAACTATAAATTACAAATATTAATTTGTAAATCAAAACCTATAAGATGGAAATTCTAACAAATTATACTATTGAATGTTTGAACTTGTTTCTTGATATATGAAACAAGTATATGGATGGGTATTTATCAAACTAATTATCAACTCATATTTTAATTAGTTAGAATTATTAAACATTCAAAATTTTTTTCTACAAATCAATTATCTTTATCTAAATATTTTAAGAATAATATCTAAATTATTTTAATAAAAATATTTTTTAGGACTCTAAGCAATAATACTCATAGAATTGAAGAAATCACTCAACCAATAACAAACTACTTACATAATAAAGATAATTGAAAGATAAATTGGACATGGGATTTAACATGAAAAACCCTTCATTATAGAGGTAAAAATCATGGGACATAATGAAAATAAACCCACTAAATCCAAAAATAGCAAGACACAAGTGACAAAGTTTTCGAGCTATCTTACTCAAAAAAAACCTCACAAGACAACTACAGTTGATCTCTTTAGCTCACTCTTTTGTTATTACTCTTTCAAAACTTCTAGAATTGAGTACAAATTCACACACACACAAACACACCAATACTAATCTCACTAATCCTAGAATTCAAACTTCAATAAAATTGTAGTTAAAAATGTTATTTGGACTCTAAAACTCTTATATTATCATGTGTTTCTATCTTATATAACTTTTGTCTCGTATCTAACCTTTTAAACTTTAAAGGATAATATTTTTGAACCACACATGGTCTTCCAAATGGCCGTATATAGTGATCACATCCCTAAAAAAATCAATGTTACTTTGATATATAGTCTCAGTGATTTACACAGTTGACAGATATGGTCGTATTCTCCACTAACATGACTATGTCTAATATCCTTCACTTACATAACTATGTATAACTCCATATAAGCGTGTAAGTCCTTAGGCATCATCCTTTAACTCGTACACAGTTACAAAAGATTACACATTCATCAACACAATTATGTCTACCACTGACATAGGCATAGACTCTAAAAACAGCTTCAACTCATCAGTTTCTACCTCAAATCTACCCGATCTTTTTTTTCTTTTGATCCATGAATACAAATAACACTTATAAAGCCTAAATTTAGTGAAATTAAATGAACAAAAATCTTTAAAATGGGTCTAGACTCATAACAATAATATCTAGATATTGTGAGTAATACACATGATGTGGCTGATGGGACTCATCTCCATCATATTGCACCTAATCATCATCATCCTAGGCTAACTCATGTCCTTTTCCTTCTTCACCTGTAGATTGATCAATGGAAGTTAAACTAGGGGTAGAATATGTAGTACCAAATGATAAACTACTAAAAGTAGTATTGTCTTCTTTGATGCAATATACACCCATCTCATGTTCATAGAAGAATATGTCTCTACTTCTAAAAACATTATGCCTTTTAGGGTCATAGAGCATATTATCAAGCTCCTCATCTCTATATCCAAAAAATACACAAGGAGTAGCCTTTGAATCCAACTTCGATCTTTGTTGCTTTGTTATTTACCTGAAAGCTTTGCATTTGAACACCTTTATATGTGAATATGTTGGATCCTTCTCTTTCCATATTGTCTAAAAAATGTTAAGCTTTGATAGAACAAATAGAGTTCTGTTTATCATGTATAGTGTGGTTAGGATATATTAAACCTTCTTCATAATGGTTTTATTAATTCTCTCGATAATACCATTATGTTGTAGGGTACCAAGTTCTGTCTTCTTATGTCTTATGACATGTCTTGCACAATATTCCCCAAACTTGTCAGAGGTATACTTACCTCCATTGTCAGTTTAGAAACACTTTAACTTTCTCTCCATCTTCCTTTCTATTATGGGCTGAAATTTTTGAAAGGTCCCAAACACCTGAATTTTTTTTTTCAGCATAAAGTCCTAAGTCTTGCGAGTAGGAACATAAAAAAAGTAATAAAGTACTTATTACCACCTAACGAATCCATCTTGAAAGGACCACACACGTTTTAGTACACTAGCTAAAATTTAGTCTTCCCTCTAGAAAACCTTTTAAGAAAAGACACTTGATGCTACTTTTTAGCCACGCAATAATTATAAGGGTTAAGAAAAACATTGGTTTTCGCAGGGCTAAGAGATTTTCTAGGTTACAATCTGATCATTTTCTTGCTAATGTGTCCCAATCTCCAGTGTAATAAATATGAAGAAGTATCTCATTAACGGCATATAGTTTTCTAGCACAAACTTTCAACTACATCTCATATAAAGTGCAACATAATAAGCCACGAGCAATTGTTAATGCTGCTTTAAAAAACTTCCAATTGCAATCTCTAAACGTATGTTGATATCCTTCTTGATCAAGTGTATTCCCTGACAACAAATTAGACGCAATTAATAATATGTTAGATTCCTCTTAAGGTCAATATGCACTTAACGTTGGATTTCACCTGAATTTCATCTATATCGACGATGCTAGAAGAACTCTGATTTTCCATCTTCTTACTTCTAAAAATCACCACTTTTGTAACTGATGAAGTATTTAGTCACTCATATTTTGAGTGGCTTATTGATATATGGACTTCCTATCACTGTGTTCTTGAGTGACTAATATAAAGATACTCACTAGTTGCGTAAATCAATGACACTTCATTATCTATGCTTGAGGCTTGTTATAGTTTTATTGTCATCTCAATCTTTCTTGTTCTTTTACTTCTTCTAGTTTCTCTTTCACTTATAGCAAAACTTCTTTATATGACCAAGTATGGTGTAGTAGTGACATGTCCTAGTCTCCTTGCCATCTTTAGACTTGGACTAAATCTTAGACTTACCTTGCACTTTGGAACCTCTACTCTTGCTTCTTTCTTTATTATTTACCCAAGAGCTTGTACATTGTCGACACCAATCTCCTTCCTCCTAATATCTTCATTAAACATGCTCTTTTTAATCAAATCCAAAGGAAGCACACCAGTCGAAGCAAAATTGTTGATAGTCACAACCAAAGTTTCCCTACTATCTGACAATAAACTTAACTAGAACAAGGCTTGTAGCTCATTATCAAGGATGGCCTTCCTTGTATTTAACCTTATTGCTGATATCCTCAAAATTACTAAGATGTTCCAATATTGATTTCCCAACCTCCAACTATAGGTTCATGAGTCTTTTAATCAAGGAGGCTTTGTTGTGAGCAGTCTTCCTCTTATAAAGACCCTCTAATTTCTTTCACAGCTTGAAAGGATCTATTTCTTGAGATATGTGATTGAATATACTAATATTATTCCACTGTCTAATAGTTCTTAAGGTTTTTCATTCATCATTTCCCATTCTTTATTTAACATCTTCTCCAACTTAGACAAGAAATCGTCTTTTACACTTTTGCCCACATTGATTAGATTGCAAAGATCCTTGCAATATAAGAAACTTCCACCATAGGTCTCCATATTGAGTAGTTGGTCCACATTAGCTTCATTATAGAGCTATTGCCACTCTCCATACCTAAAGCTCTGATATTAGTTGTTGGGAATCCAAGCAATAATACTCGCGTGTTTAATAAAATTACTCAACCAATAATAAACTACTCACATAATAAATATCATGAACAAATTACTTGGAACATGATTTAACATGAAAAACCATCCAGTGTAGAGGTAAAAACTACAGGACAAACCCAGAATAAATCCACTAAATTCAAAAATAGCAAGATACAAATAATAAAGTTTTTAAGCTATCTCACTAAAGAATATTTCACAAGACAACTACAATTGATTTCTCTATCTCTCTCTTTTACTAAGACTCCTTCAAAACTTTCAAATTTGAGAATAAATTGATATATATACACACACACACCTAAAACTCTTCTGTTATCATGTGCTTCTATCCTTTGCTATTTTTGTCTCTTATTAAGCCTTTCAAATTTCAAGGAATAAGATTTTAACTACACATGGTCTCTTACATGACCGTGTCTCTTAAAAACTCAAGGTCACTTTGATTCAAGATTCTAGTGACTTACATGGTCGACTAATATATTCCACTTACACTAACGTGTCTAATTCCACACGGTTATGTCTATCTTCAAGTGTTGTCCTTCAACTTGTACATAGAAGCTTACAATTCATCCATCCGACTATGTCCATCATTGACACGGGCATGTGCAACCTCAGTAAAAGCATGTACTCCATAAATAGCTTCAACTCATCTATCTCTACCTCAAATCTTCTCGATCTTCATTTTTTTTAATCCATGAAGACAAATAACACTTATAGAGCCAATTTTTTTTGGAATTAAAGGAACAGTCATCTCTAAAATAAGGTTGGACCCACAACAACCTAAAAGTTATAGGAAAATGAGTAAAACCAAGTTGTTTTCTAATTTGAGATTTAAAAAATAAAAACCCAATCGGGCTTGATTAGTCTTTAGACTGAGCCTGACCCTGCCTGACATATTGTCATCCTTAGTAATACCTAAATTCTTTCACCTTAATTGACAATCATAATTACGAGCAACAACTAGATATATAAATTTGAGGTCTACAGGAGGAAAATTGTTTAAGTCCTTTGATTTTTAACACAGTATTTTAGGATATAATTGACATATATTGGTAAATTGATTTCTACTATTTTGAAAACGTAATTTTATTTATAAGTGTACCTTTATCATCATTTTTTCCCTTTTCAACGGTAGTAAAAATAGTTTTGAAGAAAACTAGTATAGAAAACTCTGCATTTGAGTGAGTTTGATTGCAAAAACACTTTGAAAGGAACCCTAGCGCAGCAAAAATCTATTGGGGGACTTTAATAGCCAATTCAAAGAAAAGGAACAAAAGAAAGTAATTAGTTATTAAAAAATAGATAAATATAATAAAATAATTTTGCATTTTTTCTTTGACTTGGGACTAATAAAATAATTTTGCATTTGTTTTCTTCATGAATTTGAGTATTGGGTATAGAAATTTTATTAATTCCTTACATACTGGAGATAGCCCCCCGCAATGTGATCTTTCTATTCCTTTCTAGACCTTTAATTCCAATTAATTAGTCTTATACGTTCAGCCTAACAAATTAGATAAAATTACCTTTATAGCTTATTTTTCCTGTTAGTATTCTAAACTAACGTCAAAAACACTCTACTTTTATTTTTCTAATTAAATAGCTAGACCCGTGCATCAGGCTGGTCGCTATGTCGGACTATTTCGGGGTCTAAGCAACGGACCGTGTGTTGATTAATAGCTCTAGGCGGATTTCAACCTTCAAAGCCATGGCTCAGTCAAACCATAAGCTATTAGTAAACCCACCTTGGCATCGGTCAAAATCTCAAAATTATAAAACCAGTTCCACGTATCATGTACGCAGAGATCATCTACGCTCTACCCATCTCTATATATATATGCCTTCACTTTCATTACTACGACAATCTTCTGTCACATTTTGCTCATAAATACTAAAACCAAGAATAGAGATGGCAGCTTGTAACCCTAAATCCACCTTAGTTGTCCTATTGCTTTTGTCAATCTTCCTGGTTTCTTTTGAACAAGCTGAAATGAGGCCGCTTGGGGACGAACGACTCATGTGGAAGCAACAAGGATTAGTGTTACAGACCCTGCAGAAAGGTGGTCCTGCAAATTCAAGTCCCAACCCATGCTCTCACATCCCTGGACGTGGCCCAGGCACTTGCACCTTGAACGGAATGAATGTCGCCGGCAGTGTCGTCCGTTCACCTCCTGCTTTCCCCGGACTCGTCGATGTTGGCGTCGCTTACACTGTTGCTAACAGGAGCCAACGCGACCATCAGCATCAAAGTTCGTCAGCTTCCATCTGAAGTTCGTATTGCTAATACATGCAACTAACCCCAGGACCCAGCTCATGCCATGTAAAACAGTAGCACGAACGTGACCAAATTACAATCCGCTAGCCTCTCTGTCTACCTAGAAGTTCGTACGATATAGACTTTCTTGTTTGTTTTTTCTCTCTCCTTTTGGACAGTTGATGGCAACCTAAGGAGTCAAGCTTGGATGGCTTAACTGAGTTAACAACTGATGATTCAACCCCAATTGTATAACACTAACATTGTTTATTCTTTTCTAAAGAGTTCTACAATAATTCCAAACATACGTTCTCATTTTCCTCGTGCATACATTGGCAAGTTTCTTTTGTTATTACTCTCTTTTATGAATAATAAAGAAGAGTTAATTTATATCAACTTTCACAAATCCATTTCTGAAAATCAATCTAAACATAGGTATAAACATCTCTCTAAATCAATATAGGAACGTATAATTTTTCTATGAAAATTCAGGGAAATTACTTATTCATTCTTATTTAAAAATTTAATTGGATGAGGTTTGTAATTTAAAATTGGGCTGGACGATAAATTATTCAAGTTCAAATTAGATTCAAAGGTTCATCATACATAATTAAGTGAAACTTAGTTAGGAGTAAGGCTGCGTAGTATTGAATCTTTCTAGTTTCCGTATATTAACGGGATTCGTATTGAGTATTGTTATTGTTGTTGTTAGTTAAAGCCAGATTCCATTAAATTAAAAGAATTGTGAATGAATTAATTACACACTAGTTAAAACTTACATATGCTTAATTTTAGAAACAAAAATAGATATATCTTATAACTTATGCATTAAATTATGTTCAAATTTTGACATATTCTCTTATATTATAATTTAAAATGATGTCTATTTTTCGAGAAATCAAGTTTATGTTGTAGTCTATAAGATCTTATTTTTTGCTTAATCAAATTTAAGTTGTAAAGTTAAATTGGATAAAAATTAAAATTATACACAAATTGGAGAATAGTTTAAATTGACTTAAACAAGTTATATTGGGAAGAATAGTTAAGAGACTCTTACTATATAAATCAAAATTGTCTACATGCAATTAATATCAGGATATATTATTACGAGTATCTTTTTTAATAATTTATATTAATATTAGGATATATTATTTCGAGTATCTTTATTTTAAATAATTTATTAAATATATCATAATTTTTCTTTTTTAAACTTTACATACCATGACTTATAAAAAAATATATATTTCTGTTAGACTATTTAGTGGCCCATGTCGGTTATGGATTTGAGTCCAATGAAAGAAGCCTAAGATAATGATTATTAGGTATTAAGGAGTTGGCCTCAAATGGGTCCAAGGTCCTTTCCCTCTTTCCTTTAAAATAAAACTCAATAACAAACATGTTGGTTGGTTGTTCGTATGTTTTAGAAAACTATCAAGATAGGTTTCTGAACTATTATGGAAACTAACTAAAGAAGATAAGGGAGAGAGGGAATCAATCTTTATAAACACTATTATAGATTCAAGGATGGCTTAATAGATTAATCCATAAATGTCTTTCAATTGGTATCAGAGCCAGTTCCAAAATTGTTTTTCGGTGTTAACGGTGGTTTCATCGTTTTCTTGTGTTTTATTTTGTGTTGTTGGATGTTTCAACTTGACACAAACAAACGAAAACTCGAGTCTGACCAAAACATTGAAAACGATACAATCATTACTACTTGTGTTTACATTTGTTGAAAAGAAACGAAAACTCAAACATCTAGTTTTATTCTTAACTTCCCGTAAACGTCTTGATGATTTTGGCCTGAAAAATTTTGATTTTTCTATTTCAGTATTTGTAACAGACATGTTTCTGTTGGCTATAACGTTGGCAAGGGATGCTCTTAGTAGGCTTGGGATGGCTTTCGGTATGGAGAGAAACCATGAAAGAGAGTGACCTAATAAAAAAAGGGAAGAAACCAGAATCGGCGCAAAACTTGTGTTTGGGTTGTATTTTGGACCTTTAGGCCATTAGAGGATCAGATTGGGTTATTAAATAATTTTGGCCTAACTTTATGGATTTTTAATTTGGGTTTTATTATGAAATATTGATTATTAAGTAATTAAATTATGGACTTTGACCTTAAGTAAAACAATTTTGTCATGGGTCATAATTGATTGTTTAATTCATAATTGATTCATTTTTCTAAGCATAATATAATTTGAAAATCAGTGCCATATTAATATATTTTATTTGGTACTTTGAATATTTTATATTATGCAATGTTTGGAATTAAAATTTCTTATATGTTGAATGTGCTACATGACATAATGGTAATTTAGAATAGTTTGTTACTCACCAAAGTGACCAAACTAGTTAAATTAACTTTTTCATTTATGATAATTGTCTAATTAAATGTTTATTGCATGGAAAGCTTGTTAGTCATCAAAGTGGCCTAACTTGAAAATATTACACATTTAATTGTGAATGTTTCTATTGTTCATGTTGATATGATGCTATTAAAATGACATAAAGGTTGAACTGAACAATTTAGATTATTAATTATAACGCTAGGAGGTCACCTAAAGGTGGACCATTGCTTATAATTAATGACATTAAAGGGACTTATCAACATTTTTTGTTTAATATGATTGTATATCTAAAGATAACATGTATGTTGACTAGAATATGATTGATTGTCCATTATAGTGAATTTTATTGGCATCATTATGGGTTACAGCTATGTATTTAAATGTCACCCAAAGAAGAATTTAAATACAAAATCAAAGTTATTATTAGTTTGAATCCATTTAGGTCTATTCAAAGCATTAATGCGTGGGCTATATGTTATATTTGCAGCATCTACTAATTTGTTCGCTTTAGGAAATGGCTTGATCAAGTTTAGTGGTCTGAATTATACGGATTGGTCCGAACAAATCCATTTCCAACTAGGTGTAATGGATTTGGACTTGACCATAGTTTCAGATGCAAGCACTACAACCATAACTGAGACTAGTTATGAAGCTAACAAGTCTTATTATGAGGCTTAGGAATGGTCTAATAGGCTGAGCTTGAACTTGATGCGAATGACAATCACAAAAAATGTGAAGCCATCAATGCCTAAGATGGATAATGCAAAGGAGTTAATGTTGAAGCTTAATGAATACTCCCAATTTGATATAGCTAACAAGTTTATAATAGGGACTTTAATGAGTGAGTTAACGAACAAGAAGTTTAATCGATCACAGCCTATTCACGATCATGTAACTCATATATCAAACTTAGCTACAAAGTTGAAATCTATGGGTATGGATGTGAGTGAGTCCTTTCTGGTACAGTTCATCATCAACTCACTTCCTCTAGAGTTGGCTAGTTCCAGTGAATTATAACACCATTAAAGAAAAATGGAACCTTTAAGAGATTAAGGTCATGTTGGTTCAGGATGAAGGGAGATTGAAGAAAATGAAGGAGCACTCCATTCATCTCACATTTCGTCAAGGAGTTAGTAACAACAAGACCAAACTAAGAAAGAAAGGCAAAGATAAGGACAAAGCTTTTAGTAAAGTTAATGAGGGGCGAATCCATAAAGATAAGAAATGCCACTTCTACAAGAAGCCTGGTCACTTCAAGAAGGATTACCCTAAAAGAAAGGCTTGGTTCGGAAAGAAACGTACATACTACATTTCAGTATGTTTTGAAGCAAACCTTATTGAAGTACCTAATAATACCTGGTGGTTAGATTATGGTGCATCTACTCATGTATCACATGTTTTACAAGGATTTCTTTCAATCCAAACCATAAACGGAACTGAAAAGTTCTTATATATAGGGAATAAAATGAAGGCATGAATAGAGGGCATTGGGACCTACATATTGATTTTGGACATTGGGTGTTACCTAGATCTAGAAAAGTGTCTTTATGTTCCTAAATGTGCTAGGAATTAGTTCCTATTGCAAAGTTGGATGATGTAGAATTTCAATTTAAGAGTGGAAATGGTGTTTTTTCATTATATAAACTACTATTACGATTCTGGAATTTTAATGGATTATTTATATCGTTTCAATCTTAATGTTGATTTTGTTAAGTCTCTGTTTCATATTGATCATATTATAGGAAATAAACGTAATACACATAAGGAATGTTCTACTTTTTTGTGGCATAAAAGATCAGGTCATATATCCAAGGAAATGGTACAGAGGTTAGTGAAAATTGAAATCTTACCTCAATTGGATTTTACTGGCTTGGATATATGTGTGGATTGCATTAAAGGTAAGCAGACCAAACATATATCAAAGCATCTAGCCACAAGAAGTAACGAATTACTTGAATTAATACACACTGACATTTGTGGTCCTTTCGAGGTTCCTTCTTAGGGTGACAAAAAAAATTTCATTACTTGAATTAATACACACTGACATCTGTGGTTCTTTCGACGTTCCTTCTTAGGGTGACAAAAAATATTTCATTACCTTTATTAATGACTTCTCTCGATATGGTTATATTTATCTGTTGCATGAAAAGTCTCAGTCTGTGGACATCATAGAGGTGTTCATTAATGAGATTGAAAGATAGTTAGATAGAAAATTAAAGATAGTGAGGTCTAATAGAGGTGGAGAATATTATGAAAATTTTGATGAAAGTGGACAATGTCCAGGTCCATTTGCAAAGTTTCTCGCAAGTCGAGGCATATGTGCGCAATACACAATGCCTGATACACCGCAACAAAATGGTGTAGCTAAAAGGCATAATCGTACTCTTATGGATATGGTTAGGAGTCTGTTAAGTTATAGTACTGTACCTTAATCATTATGGATGCCTGCATTAAAGACTGCTGCGTATCTGCTTATAATGATTCCTAGTAAGGCAGTTCCTAAGACACCTTGTAAACTGTGGATAGGAAGGAAACCTAATTTACGACACCTTCACATTTAGGGTTGTCTGGTAGAAGTAAGGTTGTATAATCCATAAGAAAAGAAGTTTGACGCGAGAATTATTAGTGGTTATTTCATCGACTATCCCAAAAATTAAAAGGGGTATAGATTTTTCTGTCCTAATGATAGTACAAGAATAGTTGAGTTTGGTAACGCTCAGTTTATTGAGAATGGTCAAATCAGTGGGAGTGGGGAACCACAAAAAGTGGAGATTAAAGAGAGTTGAGTTAAAACTCCCCCATCAAGTGTTATTTACCCAGTTGTTATTCCTCTTATTGCATCACGGATACACAACATACCGACATAACAAACTAATGTTCCAACTCTACAATTTGAACATATTAATGAAGAACTAGCTAATGATGCGCAAGTTACAAATGATCAAGTGATGCCATAAGAAATAACATTATGAAGGTTTGTAAGGCAAAGAAGACTAGCTATTTCGAGTTGCTATGAAATTTATTCACTTGAACATGAATGTGACTTGAGTATTGATAAGGATCTAGTATCGTTCAAACAAGCCATGAAATGTAAAAATTCTGAAAAAGGGTTCAATGCTACGAAAGAAGAGTTAAAATCAATGGATGACAATGAAGTCTGAGAATTAGTTAAGTTTCCAGAAGGTGCAAAGCAAGTGGGTTGTAAATAGGTCTTTAAGGCTAAACGTGACTCTCAAGGCAACATTGAAAGGTATAAAGCCAAACCTGCTGCCAAAGGTTACACTCAAAAGGATGGCATTTACTATAAAGAGACCTTCTCTCTAGTTTCAAAGAAGGACTTCTTAAGAATTGTTATGGCTCTAATGGCTCGTTATGATTTCGAGCTTCACCAAATGTACGTAAAAGATTCCTTTCTAAATGGTGACTTGGAAGAATAAGTGTACATAGATCTACCAAAAGGTTTTTAATCCACAGGAAAGGACAAGTTAGTGTGTAAATTAAAGAAGTCAATATATGGACTGATACAGGCTTCCTAATAATAGTATCTTAAGTTTAATGATACCATTACGTCTTACAGTTTTGTAGAGAAAACTATTGATCGGTGTATCTATATGAAGGTCAGTAGGATATTTAGAATGGAAAAGTGCTCCGCAGGGATAGTTCCAATTTAGAAAGGGGACAAGTTTAGTCAAATATAATGTCCAAAGAATGATTTGAAACGTAAAGAAATGGAGTCTATTCCTTATACATCAATAGTTGGGAGCTTAATGTATGCTCAGACATGCACTCGGTTGCATATCAGTTTTGTTGTTGGAATATTAGACCGATATCAAAGTAATCCTGGCATAGACCATTGGAAAGCTGCAAAGAAAGTACTGAGATATTTACAAGGCACAAAGGATTATATGCTCACATACAGAAAGTCAAACCATTTGGAAGTGATAGCTTACTCGGATTCAGACTATGTCGGTTGTGTAGACTCAAGAAAATCTACATTTGGTTATATGTTCTTATTATCTGGAGGAGCAGTTTCATGGGAAAGTGGAAAGCAGTTCGTCATTGAATTGCTAAATTAAAGATGGTCTTTATCATGCTTTATCATTTACTACTGATATGTGTGTGATTAGTCCATTGGGCTATAGTGTATAAAGATTGCTCTATTTTGGTCCATGGCAAATAGCTTGCAACTGATCTGATAGAGTTACTCTTCGATGAATTTGAATTGATGCTAGGCATTAATAGGTTGTCCAAACACCAAGCTATAGTTGATTGTGGGTTGAAAATAGTTGTGCTCAAAGATTCTGATGGTTTAGAAACAGTGGTGCATGATATTATGTCTAATCATTTTACTAATGCCATCCTAGCAAGACGATTGCTTAGAAAAGGTTGTGAGGCATATTTGGCTTTAGTACTTGATTCAAAAGGGAAAAAGGTGAACTTACAAGACATATCAGTAGTAAATGAGTTTACTGGCATGTTCCTAAAAGAGTTACCGAGTTTGTCACCCAAGAGAGAGGTAGAATTATCTATTGAAATTGTACCTGATGTTGCTCTTATTTCAAGGGCAACTTATAGAATGGCTCCTATAGAGTTAAAAGAGTTGAAGGTTTAGTTACAGGAGATTTTGGATAAGGATTTTATCCGAGCTAGTGTGTCACCATGGAGATACAAGTATGAATATCTTGCACAAAATTCTTTTTAACGGGAGAGAAATGTAACACCACAACATACACGCTGGAAGTATTATAGCATGTCTAGGGTGTATTAAGAAGTGAACTTAATGAATTAAGTACATCTAAGTGTAGGTAAATGGATAATTTGTTCGCTTTGGCATAAACATGCATACTTAGACGTGAAATATGTATGGAAATTTTTGATATATGTGCTTGGATTTATGAATGTGATGTGAGGGGAATTGATAAAAGAAGTATTCCAAAAGTAAATGGGATGCTTTCAGTTAAATTGGATGTATTTTTGTGTTGCTCTTGCATGATAAGACCGAAGTTAGTTGATTTGGGATGTGTACATTGCTGAATGGATAGGTTCCATTGAACAGATTTCTATAATTTGGCCATATCTTATTCTTTAGATCTCCAAATTTGATAATTTTAATTAGGGATTAAAATAAAGACAGAGAGTAAAAAATTTCATGAAGGAACCGAAATTTGAATCTGTCTCTAAGAGTTTTGAATTTTGTTTTAAATTTGAGTTCTGGTTGTTGTCCTTGCTTTCGAGCAACCTGTAGTTTTTAAGGTATAATTCCCTATATAATTAACCAAATTGCATAAAATTTATGCCATTAGAATATTAAGACATAAGGGAATGAAATTAATTGATAAGATATTTAAAATTTTTAACTAAAATTCACCTTTCGATTATGAGAATTATAAAATTTAATTATCAAGACTATTATGAAATAATTTGTAAATGTTAACTAACATAAATACGTTAATTATTTTACTATCTAGAGAATTCTTGCCCCCGTTTTCTTTCTATATTTAAAAATGTTCGACAAAAAGTTGATAAGATTCAAATAAAAAACTTATCACAAGAAATTTACAATAAAGACCCCTCTTTTTGCATATTTCCATTATTTTTTTGGGAGTTTAATTCGATTAGGGATGACATCGTATGTTGGATTCAATTCAACTCGAGTTATATTTACATAGCGTGAATTATTTTTAAAATAATATCATTTTTGTTAGTTTAAAAATATTGAAATATCAATTCGAGCTAGGTTAGGGGCATGTCTCCTGTCTAATATAACCTTTTGTCAAGTTTATATTGTTATCCAATGTAACACCCCACTCCCGAGTGACCCAAACCCGATATCATTGGTGATATCCGAGTCCGTGCCCTGCGAGGGTGGCGTACTACATCAGTCGGTTAAAAATCAGTATACTTTTTTTTGAACATACATTGGCGCGGTATAAACAGTAAGTAACTTAAGCCCATGTTCACAATAAACCATTTTCAGTTATTACAGTCATCCAAGAATAATTTACAATCAGTCAATGTATAAAAATAATAAAACCACAATGGGCTCATTATAAATACAAAGCATTATTGTACAATGATTGCGGAAAACAATTCGATAAGACACTAATGCAGACACGAACTGATCCCGACCTCTATCCTTCACT
>JANVCL010338074.1:0-17557 GCA_026546855.1 Erythroxylum incrassatum
CAACTCAGCACCTTTTGAGAAGAGTTGCTCTTTGGAGAGCACAGTACAATGAAAGTTGTAAGCTGTGTTCGGGGGGGGGAGTGATTGTCTATCGTTGGCCTCTATGGAAGGAGGGGGGCCGAGAGGCGGTGGTTTACCCCAAAGACTTACCAGGTGGTGGACCGAAGCAGAGATTTGGCCCTCGGTGTCTACTGCCGGGAATCCTATTTCTTCGCTACTAATACCGGGGTCGCTTCCTGTCCTGGTCACTACTAGTTAGCTCCACGAAAGTTGTATAAGATTTTGCAAATAGTCTTTATACGATTGATTCTTCCAAAGTCAATATCTACTGTGATGATATTTCAGATAAAGCAAGAGTAATAGGAGCTACAATCACTATCTACACTCTCCCCATCATATGGTCCTTGTTGGAGAATAATCATCCGTACTTTGACATGGAGAAAACCTATCATCATATTCATAAGGTTCTTCAAAGTTCCACTTCAAAGGGTATCTACCAGTTCAATACTAAAAGTAAATCAGTTCCCGTGCTTAGGGCGGGGCAGAGAGCAAAGGACGATGATAAGGAATCGAAAATGAAGACAACTTCAGGCGAGTAAGCAGTCAAAAATGGATTGTTAAAGGAAAAGGAAATAGCACCGAAAGCTTGGCAAGCTGGAAGACTTTTTTTGATAGCCGACTGGAAAGATAGGACCGAATGAACGGATAGGATTCGCCTCAGCGGGAGAAGGCTTACAAACAAGCCCGGATAGGATAAGGCGATGACAGATTGGATTACTGATTGGTCTGCTGGAAAGGATGATAGCATTTACTCGCTGGAAGGCAATGCGCCAAAAATCACATAGGGCAAGGGTCCCATCTACGATTCCCGAGAGCCGGTACCGAACTATCCGAACCCAAAAACCCTCGCTACAAGCCTTCGACCACTTACACCAATCGTAGGAATTAGAAATCATGCTTCACAAAGGCATACGGAAGAGAGAAACATAGGAAAAAATTCGGGTCTATTCAAGAAAGCGCTACGGGAATAGTGTTAAAATAAAAGCCAATCGGTAAAGAATCTCAAGCAAAAGGCTCACAATAAGAGGCTATCGGAATGGTCCCACTGCCAGAATACACACTCACTCAAGTTCAAGTGAGATAGAAATTCATTTTCTTTACCAAACGGTACCAAGCGTAAGTCTCAGTTCAGTCGGTGGCTTAAGCTAAGCCGAAGAATAGGTCGAGTTCGGAATAGGGATAAGTCCACGAATAGCGCTTCCCATAGTTCTGGCTTGCCCTATTCGACTACTTTCTTCGTCTTCTGCTCTTTCGCACTGAAGAAAGAGTACAACAATAAAGATAAGATCAACATCTCTACTTGTATGTACGAGACAGGAGACGAGACTGGGCCGACTGCTTAGACGAGAACAAAAAGGGGAGATGAAAACCCGTTCCCGATTGCCTTTGATTCTCATTGGAATGGGACCCCCTCGGCTTCGCCTTTGAAATCGGAGACTGTTCCAATTTCCTACTGAGACTGAGATAGGCAAGCAACGACTTAAGCCAACTAGACTTATTGCTTCGTCTTATGCTTTTGGTACCTCTGGACTTGGGACTTCTGCTTCTTCTGCTTTTGGTATCTGTCTTTCCATCCAGCTTTGTTGTTTGCTGGAAAAATCCACCTTCAGTTTGGGATCTTAGGTTTGGGACCTTTGTTTGGGGGCCTTCTCCTTATTCTAGCAAATAAGCAAGTAAACTACCTTCTAGAGGAAAAACTAGACTTGAATGTACTACTCCATATCGAACCTGTAACCTATAACATCCTATGTATGGAACGCAACTACAACTTGAACTCAACCCCTAGCACTGAACCTCCAAAAAGGGAACTGGATGAATGGGAACTGGCTAGCAGATTATAGGTCCTAAGGATAGAGGCTAGCCAAGGTAGGACGGACTCCTTTCATCATATGGTTTTTTTGAATACTTTCATTTCATTCTCTGCTAGGAAAAACGATGAGAGAGTGCTCCGGGAGCAAATAATCATTCTTTTTTCCCACTTGCTTTACCCGGCTAGCTTTCCTAAAAGTCAAAGATCTAGTTTCAAAATGGGCATTCGATAGAGCAAGATAAGGATTTGTAAAGACTTTCAAACAAGGGCCCTAAACCTAATAAGCTTTCAATAAAGATTCTTGCGCTTACCCTTGCCCTTTCTTACCCTGCGGTGACACAGAACATAGAAGAGGAAGAGGCATAGTTCACTAAAAAGGAGGAATCACTGATTATCTTAACCCGCAATCTCTTACCTATCAACTTATCCTAGCCTAGATTGGCTTCCTTACTTCACTTCTTTCACCTCGCTAATAATACGAAATCAAGCTAGCCCGAACGCACTATAATACCATTAGAAAAGCTGGCTAAAGGCACAAGTCAAAACCCTCCCTATGATTGGCAGGCTTACAGAACTTTAGCTTTCTTTTTTTTATAATTCATCTTGAAAAGAAAAAGAGAATTGAATCAAACCCTTACTGGAGGTTCGAACATCAATAATAAAGAAGCGAGAAAGTGGAACTCTTAGAAGGTATATAACTAGGGCTTCACTTTTTAGGATAGAAAGTAGGGCTGGAGAGCTTTCCGACTTGAATGGCTTCAGTAATTCAGTCTGGGCTATGAAAAGCAGCAAATGAGAGCTAGGACTAATGCCACGGTGTATGGCTTTGGAAAAAACTTCGCTAGATTGAACTCTAGGATGAGCATCTGGTAGGTCATCAATGGTCTCAATACAATAGGGTTGGAAGAACACGATAGACCAAAAACCCGAAAACCAAGGAAGTTCATTCAGAAACATAAAGATCGATCCGTCTCTGACAGGTCATTTTTCACTTTCTCAATATGGCCAATCTATAAACGTAGAATCGTTAGTTTCAACCGGGTACCCAAACGCGTGTTTGTTTTTCTAGTCAGAATATGACCCGCCTGACCCCTCACTTTTTAGATTATATATAGACCAATCCAATCTCGACTTATTCAGCTAAGCCGAACATTAGACGCAAATATAACAATGAACACTTACAACATCTCTTCATTGTTCCAGTCGCCACAATGAAACTACTTTTCTTGGAAGTAGTTTCATTTATATCCCCCGACTAATGGATCTAAGCCTAAATGAAAGCCAAATTCAAAACATGTTCATTTTTGTTATTTTTGGCTAGTTGCTAGAAGAATGGCATTATCAATTGTCTGCGGTCCAAGCTGGTAGATGGTTCTTACTCCGGTCAGTTGGCTTTATACTAAACCATCGGATAGCCTTATATATAGAAAGAAAATTTCCATGTTTTTGTTTTTTGAGCGGAGTTTCTCGGAACAAGGTTTGGAGGGAGAAAGAAAGAAGGGGAGATGGCTATGCTTTCTTGAGAAAGGAGGCAGTCTTTTTTTTGTATTTCAAGTAGGTAGGTTTTGCACTCATAGGTTGTTCTCGAACGGGATGGGGGACTTTCGGACGGAGCGTCCTTCAAAGAGCGGATTCTATTCCTTCTGTCCGTGGGTGTGGGACTAGTGCAATCATTCCCTTCCTCACAGCTCCTTCTTAGCAATTGAATCCACTACCGGTGTGTTCTAAGAGTTGGATAAAATCTTAGGATAATAAAGTAGGAATGATTAAACCCCGGCTCGGCTGGAAGCATCCCACGGATCTTGCCAAAATGAGCACCGAGGGCGGGAAAGAAGGAAAAGTGAACCTCTTGCTTTGTTAGCAGCTACTTTGATCAACAGGAGCCCCCTTCTTATTATTAGTAAGATAGATAGCTTGAGCTGCGCGAAAGATTGACTGGAGAAAGTTCGCTAAGGCGCCCTTCCCTCACTGTGTCAATTTATGCTAGAGCACCAGCCTTTATCCCGCAAAAGAGTAAGACAATGCAGTCCAGACCAGGAGGCAAGTCGAAGTTCAGTTCCTATTTTTGAAGAAAAACCATTAGTTAGAAAATGAATCTCATCTGTCGATTCCAAAGTCATTGATAGAGTCAAGTCAGGTTTGCTGTGAATCAAGCTTTCAATCAGTTCGCCTTCTGAGCCTATTGATTCAATTCCTAGAAAGCCCTTTTGTCCTCCTCCGCATCCTTCATTAAGTCTTACATAAAGAAGAGATAGATAGAATCGCAAAGAGTATGTTTGAAAGGGGGTAACTCTGGCGAGGAAAGAAACTCTTAATAAAAGGCCTACAGGCATGGTATTAGGGATTGATTACCTTTGCCCCTTAACTCCATAACCCCTTAACCGTTTAATAACAGCTAGAAAGCAGATAGTCTATCTGACTGATTTCTCGACCTAAAAGCAAGATCCAATTCCTTTCAAAGGAAAAAGAGGCTGCAAAGGATGCAGGAAGAAGACCCTTCTTCTCGACTTACGACAGTCAATCCGGGTTAAAGACCTGAGAATGCGATGCAGATCTAGCTAGCCTAATAGCAGAAGAATCGCCATGTGAAGCTTACGAGCTTGTGATGGGCATCGAGAAAGAAATGTATGAATGAATCTCTTGAGTTCGAATGCTTTGATGCTTTCTTACGGAAATTCTTCTTAGAAAATCCATTCTCTGACCAAGGGCAAAAAATGGCGGATTCTGTCCATATAGGAAGAAGGGCTTCCCGGTCTGTGGGATCTTTCCCTTCTAGTATCCTAGCCCCTCCAACAATATAAGAGAGAGCTGCGCTTACTGACTCGATCTCTATCGCCACTGCTGGATGAAAAGAGAATTGACTAAGAGTAGTCTTCCCCTGGAATCTGGATATCCTTAAACAATTCAGGTTTCGTCTCGTCCTCGCCCTAACGAGTAGCTTGCCTTGAAGCTCTCAAATCAGACCTAAACTATTAAGGAGTTTACTTTTCAACCCCGCTAGACGAGCTTGCATCTTTGCCATAACATGCCTGAAACGAGATCCTCGTAACATGAAGTGGAACGCCCAAGTAGAGACCCAAATCGTCGAGTGAACGAGAAATTCCACAGGTGCCTCCTCCCTATGCTATGCCGCCTAGAAGCATGCTGGGAGAGAAAGAAGTACGCGTCTTCTGATCATTAAAAAGCATGCCAGAGCACGCACAAAACTAATCCACAGTCTCATCCTCCAATGAGCACTATCTGCTGCCAAGACTGCTACAAGTGGGAATCAAGCTATTGGGACAAAGACTTCTACTGCTATTCCTACTAGTGTAACTGCAAGAGCAAGCGCTTGCCTTATCACTGAAACTAGTGAAACTAAATGGGTGGCAGGTGTAAAAGGAACTGCTATGAAAGCTGGTACTTAGACTGGTGGAATTTTCGCAGGAGCTAGATGTACCCTGAAACTCCAACAACTGACTTGGCAAGATCAATTGCTGGCAGGGAATACGTACAGGAAATAAGAAAGCCGCTAGTGCAGCTGGAAATCTGAATTATTCGAATACAGAAAAAGTGGGGTAATCCGCTATGAAAAAATAACTTTGCTTTCTGGAAGATATTGCCCTATAACCAACCTGGTTTTCAGGAGATTATTATTAGTGGAAAATAGCCCTAGCTAGATTCACTCCAGCAGCTAGGCCCCTTGGTTTCAGCTCTCTTGTGAGTTCAAATTGGTGAAGTTGACCTTGCTTTCCCTTCTGACTATGCTGTTACCTAGTAGTGAAGAAATAGCTCAAAGCTTTATTCGTTCATCAATCAGTTCAGGAATTTTAGTAAAATAAAAAAAGAATTCCTCGTCACTACTCGGATTAAGCCTTTCGACTGAAAAGTTACCAATAGAATAGGCTTTAGAGTAGCTCTTTCCAAATAGGTCGAGTAGCCATTTATAGAAATAGAATGAATTAAAAGGAGCAAAATCGTTGGGATTCACACGCACAGCCTTATCCTATGAGTCTGCCTATGCTACGCGCCTGCCTTTGAGAGCCTTGGAGCTGGTTCCCTTCGTCGGCGTCATTGAACCTCGTTAGCATTTCGAAAAGAATGTTCGGCTCAAAACGAATGGTCAAAGGAATTGATGATTCGTGTTTAGTCTCCGATCTTCGCCTAGTCTTAGAACCTGCACTGTAGAGAGGGGAACAAGCACCTCTTTCTGCCGCTCTCCTCCCAGATGTAGGTCTTCCTGGAAGTGAGAACACTGCTGCCCAACTTATAACCCGGTCACTCCCCTAGACGCCACTGGTACTATTCATCTATACTATATATGGATGACTCCTGCTTTCTCCCCAATGGAATGATCTGGACCCTTGCGAAAGGACCTAAAAATTCGACGACCTTGACTGAAAAGCTCCCAATTAGGTCAGTAGCTGTTTAGAGCCGAAGGAGCTCTATTTGGGATTCTATAGCCTACGCACTTGCCTTTAGGGGATCGAAGTTGGATGAATCTCCAGTGGTTCCTTCCATCGGCGTCATCGAACCACGTGAGCAATCCAGAATAACTGGAAGCTCGAAACGACCGGTCAAAGGAATTTATCCGTTTAGTTCTGTTCTTCTCCTAGTTTTATAGCACACCCATGTAGAGGGATCTTTCCGACGCTAAGCGCGCTGCATCTCCTGTCCAAGTTAAGAATATCTTGTCCAAGCTTGCATCCTTCTTCTGCCATTGGGAATGGAACATCTCTCCACTTGTAAGTGGTAGAAATTAAGGACTCTGTTGCAGGTTTTGGTTGATTAAAGAATCCTCTCAGAAGCCCATGTTTATTGTCAAAAACGAGACCTTTACGGGTCTTATTCTGATGGCTTGGCTCCTTGTACCGGCGTGCCCTCCAAATGCGTTATATTGGGCTTTTGAGGAGACCAGATTTTTCAACAACGGGTCTTGGCGCCTTGGCTGCTGCTTAAACAGGACATCCTCTCAGAAGCCCGTGTATATTAGTCAAAGATGTGACTTTCACAGGTCCGCTTGCTCTTTGTTAGCTATGAACAAGGAGTGAATAATCGTAGTCATTGCTCCCCTTATCTAGTAAAGTAGGTTGCACCGGTATTTTTTAGTCCAGCATGACCCTGTAGCAGAACGTCCCATTTTGGGGTCGACAGGATCCATGAAGATTTTTTTATGACCGCTGCGCTGTAACCATCAAAAATGAAAAGAATTGCTACCAATTTATAATTTTTTGGTAGGGGGAAATTTCTTCAGTTCCGTGTAGTCAGGGCTGGCTTCGGATCCACAACTGGTGGAGAGTACCGGGTGAATCATTGAAAGGAGAGTCGCTTCTTCGTTTGACCCGGAGGAATGAACGGATCCGGTGGAAGGGCCTCACTTGGTTGGGCTTCGATAGTTGGAAATGGGAATGGGATCGCCCGAAAAGCCATTGGATTTTAAAAATTTTTTCATTCTTCTGCCTTTTCCACTGGTGGTGGATGGCAACTAAAGGACTTGAATCTAGCGTTTGAAGTTCCGGTTGAGCTTTCATTCCTTCGAATAAACGGTCTTGGAGGAATGGATGAGCTTTCATCGATGTATTTTACGTGAAACTTTATCTATTTCCCACATTCTCTTCATCCTGATCCAGCCTTCTTCGCTGTCGCTCGCTTCTTCGCTAACGCTCAACCTCGCATCCTTAGGCGATCTCCCTCGCTTCAAGAACTGTACCAACTGCAAGGCCTGAATGCCCGGCAAAAGGACAAACCAGAGAACGATTTCGCATCCGATTACTTTACGCCTGCCTGTATCCCTCATTCAATGCTTGACTGCTTGCCTTTCCTTTCTGAATTCTATCCTATCCTTCCTTCGCTCCCCGGTACCGCTTTCTTTCCTTCGATCGAATACCTGCTTTCGCTTCTTAGCCTATTTGTCTTCCTTGCCTTTCTAGAGCTCGAGTGACTTTCTAAGCCATCTAAGCTTTCACAAATCAGATGCTTATTTCTTCCTTTCCTTGGCCGATGCTTCCTTCTCTTCTCTCCCATTAGCGGTGCTGTAGAGCATCCAGTTCAAGCAGAATCATAGTCCCCGCTTCTTTTCCATTTCGTACTTTTTTTCTTTCTTTTTAGTACTTCATCATCGGGATCGCTCGATTGATGGAGAATCTGAATGTTCTAAAGCATATGACATATAGAAAGAAAAAAATAAGAGCCCTCATAGAAGCGCGTTAAAGAATCGAAGGAAAAAAAGAACAAGAGGAAGATGCTCGTACTAGCTCCAAGAGCTCAAGCAACTCTATCAGTAAGTAGACGGTGCCCTACATCTCCCTGTCCTACTTATCCCGCCTCTCTTTTTAGCAAGCAAGTAGGTCTGCGAAAGCAAGCGTAAGAGCGGATCTATTCTCAACGCAAGGGGAATTGCTTCCTTACTCTATATAGTAAGAAGTTTCACACCTTTCTTCGATGTAGTAGTTGCGTAGGAACTGGCGGCCATCGCCCGCTACTCTGATGAACTCAGATCGCTATGGTCGAAAAGAAGGCATTTTCTCCTACACATCACTAGATGTCAAGTCAATCTAGAATGTTCTAGCTTTCCTTAAAGCTATTGCCGTTCACGTTCACTAACGCAAGTTAGGGATGCTGCGAGCGGAACTGAAAGCATATATCCGGAATAGGAGTCAGCCGTGGAATCACCCACCGAAACAGAGAATCTGGTTCTTTCTCCTTACTCTAACAAGCAAGCAAGTAAACTACCTTCGCTTCTTGTTATATCGTTTGTGTCTTCCCCCGGAAGTCACTTCACTCTACAAATTACATACATATATAATGTAAGCTGGTCTGCAACTTTCTTTTCTTTTTAGCAACTCGCCAGACTCGAACTGGCACTGCTCTGATCAATCCTATTGGGCGAGACTGATCAATAAGCATTTTGTTCCTACAATATCTTACTCAGGACCAGGACCTAAACTAACCGAAAAAGGCAGCAGAAGAAGGCTTCTCTAAAAGGGGCTACAGCCATCAATAGAGAGCTCTCTTCTGTTTCCCTTTCCCTAGAACCCTATCCAGGCGGTGCGGTGGACCAAAGCTGAGCTTTGGCCCTCGTAGTACACTCAATAGCTGGATTGCTAAACAGGCGGGCGGAGAGGAGGGTGAAAGAGGAATGAATTCGCCTGGAAGAAAAAATGGAACTTGAAAGTTAAGCAAGCATAATTTCTAGTCAAGCATAAGAGTAGGGGTGGGCCCTGTAAATATGGATTTCTTTTTCTTTTTCCTAGAGAAGATGCTTTCACCATATATTGTTTAGTGCGTGTGTATTTAGTAGCTGGCCTAGTGGCTATCCTATTTCCTGCAGTCCTAAGCTAAGTCCCAGTACTTATGGTATGGGTTTATAATCTAGGGTACCTCCGTCCCTTGAGATATGAGTTTACCAGTCTTGGATTTCTTCGGTGTTGAAAAAGGCAGGAACGCGAGTCTGGGGGTATCGTATAGAAGAAGAAGGCTGCATAAAGGAGGGACTTTTTCCTCTTAACTAGAAATTTCATATTGCTTCCTCGATGTGGTACACATACAGAAAGTCTTGCAGAGACGAGCTGGTTATCAAAATTACGTAAAAAAAGAAGATTCGTCTTGCTGAGCGCGGTAAATGCTTTCGACGGAACCCCCCGTTGTTCTCCCTACGCTAGCGCGCAGCCGATAATGGGGCAGATATCTACGAAGTTAAAGAAACTAAAGTGAGAACATTTTCATAGTTCGTAGGTGCGCTCATTCCGAATTTCTTTGTACTGCCGCGATTCCCATGCTTTATCTTTATGTTGGTCAACAACCAACCACATATATATATAAAGTCTCCCTCTTTTTTGGGAGAGTCTTGGGTCCCGCCAGTTCACTTCCTTGAATTCTTAGCCTACCAATAGCGGGAGAAATGTCCAGTTCAACCGAAACTACTGCTGCATAAAGGGCAGGTCCAACGGCACCACACCTCCTTTTGATAAAAGAAAAGGAGCGTAGCCTTCCTAATAAGCTTTCAAGAGAACAACGTGTTCACAAACCGAAGCTCCTAGATCAAAAGCATAACCTGGGTCTACTGGTCTTACATCGCTCCTAGAATTGGATCCGATCCTAGCCTAGCTTCCAAAGAAGTCGTTACCCGAGAAGGTGTAGGTGCTGCTTGACGCAACTACCACTGGAAAGCGTCCAACAAGCAAGAGTTCCACGCCTGGGAAGGCTTATTCACCGACTAAGCGTTCTACTGACTCGACAGCAAAGCCAACTACTTACTCTACTTCTGATTCTATTGATTTATATGCTATATGCGGGAAGTCTGACTCCTTTTCACTGAGAACAACTTCTTGTTTCTTAGTTCAAGCTGAATCCAATACCTGTAGTGCCTCATTTGACTGAAAGCGGGAAGCACCGCATTCTTCTTATTATACGAATACAAGCTGCTTGCTTATTGGTTATTGTCACAATTGAATCAGAATTACTGTATCAATGAAAATATCGTATTGTAGAAAAAGACAAGATAGTAGCTGTAACGTGAACTGCGCTGTGCTCATCAAAGTGTAGGCTGCACCGTGCTGAATGAGACAATCCCATTCCAACCAACATGGGAATTTTTCGATATTCTGTTGGTGTTCAGTGTACCCGGTACAAGATCTCAAATCATGCATTGGATTCTATTAAGGATACACCATTTTTTCGAGAAAAGGTCCCATCCTTCAACGCCCATCTGGACTAGCCGCGCTGTAAAAAGCAGAGCCATAGCAGGATGAGGGAAACTCAAATTGAAAATGAAAAGGAAGATGAAGTACAAAATAGCTTTAGTTCTGCGGATGTTTTGTAGTTTATTTGCGAGTTTTTTTGGACGTTTTATAGGATCAGAAGGAACGACCACAAGTGTCACTATCGTGCTTTTTTTGATGCTGATTTTCGTCTTTATCTTTCTTTTTCATCTTTATTGTACGAATAAGAAAACAAAGCCCGACTTGAGCATTTTATTTATGTATTCAATTTTGTATGTAGTTCTTTCTTTTTATTCTTCTCTTGTTTGCCTCCACTGCCTTTCTTACTTGGGTATATTTCTACCCTTCGTTGTTATTTGGGATGCTTTTGGTGGTAGGGAAATGGTGCCTTCAAATTATGGTTCCGGCCCATCACACTCCTCCTCTTGGACGGAGGATTCGTTCGAGATTCGGGTCCTGCAGGAACCCTTTTCCGAAACGGAAATGGAAGGGACGTCGGCTCCTTCTTCGATCCCGGGGGGGGCAGGCGATGGAGCGGGGCCGTCCCACCGAGGATCTGATGTGATCCCTAATTCTAGCATTGAGTCGTCAATGCGGAATCGCATTGCGCGCCTCGAGCAAGACAATAGCCCCTATTTGCTGGATAAGGCAAGGGGAGCGTACTGGGCTCACATCAAGTCAGAGCTCGATCATACTTCCTCTCAGGGGGAGTATAACTTGCAAATTGAATTTGAAAACCGAGATCTCCGGATACGAGAGCTAAAACAGCTCTGTTCGTCCGGTTTTCAACAGGTGCTTCTCGACCACCCGACCTTGGCCGACCAGGCCCCATACCACCCGCCACAGGAGGTTTTGGATGACTACCTGGATGAGCGGCGGGAAGCACTCGATCAGCTGGCAGCGCAGCCGGTGGGACAAAGGCCAAGCGGGCAAGGGGTGCCAGTATCGGAAAGGGATCATCGGGAGATAGCGTTTTTGGACCAACTTTCTAGGAATCTCAAAAATCACGGTCCGGCCGCAATAAAATCCATTTTTGATGCCCGCCGAAAAGACTAGTAAAATCAAAGGAAGGATCAAGAATGTCATCTATTTCAGGAGCCGGAGATGTGGGTACCCAAAGCTATCAAACGGGCTAGCCACTCGTTCCCCAACAGCAGCTTTAGCTTAGTAGCTTAACTCTTTCTACTGGCGCGGCGCTTCTGGATGCTTCTGATCAATAGGAGGAGGAGGAAAAAAAAAGCTTATGATGAGCATCTATTTGAGTCGATCATTTCCAAGATCTAATTCCAGTTTTTTCTTATGTAGTGGAAACGCCTTACAATCTGAAGTTTTACGCTTAAGGGAAGAAATGTTCTTGGTAAATGCAGGACTTGGGACCCCCAGAATTTGTATGCAAGATGAGCCTACAGGAGTTCCAATCAACCGAGCCACCAGGTTTGAGAATAAAGTGGGATCCTGGGGTGTAGTAGCCGGTGAATCACTGATCAAAGAGCAGATTTTGGAGAGATTCTTCATCGATCTAGTGGCCGGTAAATCACTGATCAAAGAGCGAGCAGCCGCCAGGTTTAATGATTTGGTGGGATCCACAGATGTAGTGGCTGGTGAACCGCTTCTTCTTTTTCCACGAAGATTCAGACAAAACCTAGCTTGGATGGAACTGAACAAGATTTTTCGAACGAATACAAAGGTCAAAGGCTTTATTATTAAGAAAGTAAAAGGAGGTTATTCAGTAGCCATCGCAGGGTTCATTACTTTTCGGCCATTCCGTCCTCGCATAAGGCAAAGGATATCGAATGATCAATTCACCATTAAGAGCATTAATCTCAAAAGGAAAGTAAAAGTACGAATATTGTGCAGTTATAACAGCAGCAGATCAAACAATCACTTGATGAGCAAAATTTTCTGACGAAGTGCTTTTTTTTTTAATTCCGAAGCCTAGCGTCTCCTGTAACACTCTATCACCTTAATTCATGATTTTGTTGAGGGTCTAGCACTTTAGCCTTCGGCCCTCTATTTACATAGCGAAAAAAGACAAGGGCTCTTGCTCGAATGCGTGACTGCGGCGCGCCTATCGCCCCGGCACGGCACTATAAAATACATGTTGGGTTGAGCAATCATACTGCGACTAGGGAGACGAAGAATGAAATGGAAGGCATAGTCTCAATAAAAAGAATTGAACACCAACCAACGAGTGAAGGAAAAGAGTCCCCTAAAGCTAAAGGTTTTTAGAACCAATCTGTCCGAATCTAACCCATAGAACTCAAACTCAAAGGATTGGCATGAAGCTGTGGCATAATCAACCTCTACCTTTGGATTTATTTAGAGGTCAGGAATCGAGTAAGTCCTTGAAGATTTTTTTTTTTTTCAAAAAACCGAATTTCATGTATGAGCACCTTGCCTCTTTTGAGTCTGCGCAGCATGCTCCGAAACAGAATCAGAATTGGATTTGAAAAACCCGGATTCAGCTTCTTTCGAACTAGAAAATGCACTTTCTGAGCAAAAAACAGATCGGCTTGGCCCATTCCTCATCTGAGGAAGAAAGAGTACCTAGATCTGCATCTACTCATTTTCTGATCCGGTCTTTCCGGGCTTCTGCTCAAACTCTTTTTGACCCGACCGATTCAATCTCATATGAGGTAAGCAGGTCAAAGATAGGCTATGTCGAGCCTTTCAAACTCTTTTTCCATACCATAAAGGAGAAATCCACTTATGGCATTCACCCAAGCATACAGAGGTTTTTATTCCAGCGATAAAGGAAGGTTGTTACTACGAAGCATACGAGTCCGCATCAGGTGAATTGAAAGGGAGATTCCTCTTTGACTTTAGGGGGTGGGCGGGAAATGGATAGCATAGATGGTTTTATAATACCAATTAGGCCAAGATCTTCATTTTCCCTTCCTATGGCCGATAGATCGCTCTTCAAGTAAAAGACCATTCAGTGAAACATTACGCTTTCTAGCTTCAAAGAATGCTCTTAACAACGAAGCATATTCCAGTTCTCGGGATTAATAGAATAGACACAGAGGAACCTACCTGCCCTCCCACCACCCATTCTCAATGCGGCTTATTCACTACTCTAGAGCCCTGCTCGAGTTCTTTTTTAGCCCTTTTTATCCTGTTGTATCCAACAAAAATCATCTTATTGCTGGTCGGAACCATGCTGAGCAAGGGGTACCACATTCTATATACCCTGGTCATCCAACCAACCCACAGGTTTAGGTGCTAGCATTAAAGCAACAAAAGAGCTTTCTTTCTCAATTTAATTAGCCCCACACGAAGTAACTAGTGGCATACGAGTACCTTTTTTTTGAAGGTAAGCATGCCGAGAGAGCACTGAGACGAACAACCTAGCTAGGAAAAACCTGCCCGTGTCTACTTCTTTCAAACCTAAAAAGGGTAAGCGTATCAAGAGAAAATGAGCAAAGCAAGACCACCCCGCTGTCGTATCGAATCAAAGGCCCGTCCTCCCATCTCAGGATGCAAGCCTTGCGTGAGCCGAACATGGTGGGATCAGTCACATGTCTAGATTTCCTTTAGAAAGTCAAGGAGAGTGAGCTATTATTAGTCAAGTTTGTAAACTGCTCTAGTAAGATAAGTAAAGTACTGGAATCTTCCCTGCTGAGGAAGAGCCTTCTTCTCTAAGCAAGGAGGTTGAGGCTTCTTCTCTGAACCTAGTTCTTCTTCATTCCTTTCTTCAAAGCTATCGATAGCAGATAAAAAGAAAAGCATACAGATTCCATTCTTACGAAGAGAGACTGCCCCAATCAGTAAATCAGTCCTTCGAAGAAGAAAGGCTAATTAAGTAAGAATGATAATTGGAAAGATAGCCAAAGCCCAAGCATGAATAGCGGACGGGGAAGGAGAAGTGGAGCTAGACCAGTAGAAAGGAGAGGCTAGTCCACCTAGAGTCTCAATTCGCTACATCGAGGATGGGCGCAGTCTTGATTGGGGCTGTAATATTGGCAGTTAGACTTACATGTCCAACTGTTAATTCCATCAAACCTTGCTTTACGACCTCTTTAATATCTGGAATCTTTTCAATCTCAAGTTCAGCTTCACAGCAGGACAGGACTCCTGTGCTCCACTCCAATTAAGGCAAAAAAATAAATATCCTTCATCCCAACAACATCCAAATCAGCAGCCACACCACCGATTTGATCTCTCGTATGGACCTCAGTACATTTTTGTTGTCGGGGATCGGAAGAGAGGTGGCTGAAAGAGAGCACCTTCCCCTTTCTGCCGCGGACCCTGGTCATCTGGGGCCGATGAAGAGACCTCCGGAGAAAGCCATTTCTCAATCCACGTGGATGAGGTTGATGGTTCGGGGGCGAGATTGCCCTCTTTGTCGGATGATGATGATAAATTCAGATATTTTTTCCAACTTTCCGAGCCCGAATCCACCTTTTCTCCTATTGAAGAGGGACTGACACCATCCGTCGGATCCGCTCTTCCTGAAGCTGACGCACCTTCTCCTTGAAGGCCAGGCCCAACGGATTCCTGTGCGCCGATGCCAGTGTCGATTTCTCCGTTCGAACAGGTTTGTTCATCCCCGTCACAAAAGGCGACGAGTGGAATCCCCAAGAAGTATGTGCAAGCGAAGGAAATAATATAAATAATAATAATCTCAAAAATAAAAAACTTGATTTTCATGATAACATTGATACTGTTTTCCCGATCCTGCTATGGCTTTGCTTTTCTTTTAAGCGCGGCTAGTCCAGATGGGCGGTGAAGGAACGAAGTAGCTTTACCTTCTTTCCTTTTTTTTTTTTCTTCGTAAGATTGGGAAGTTCGCATAGTCTAGCTGCTGGGGGCTTTCCGGGATGAAGATGGCAATGCCTCCACGGGAAGAGAGAGATTGTCTACCACTGCTAGCCACTACTAAAAGAAAAGGGAGGGACCAAGACTACTACAATCTAACTAAATAGAAAGTCGAAAGACTATTCTATCTCAGGCACGGTTTTTCGAGATGCGTGAATCGCTAGTTGTAAGAGATCCGCAAGCACAAGCCAAGCTGACTGAGAGGCACAGCTGAATGCGCACTTCCTTCCTGGCTTATTGAATTGAAGACTGAAAAGCACAGGTACAGTTGAAAAAAGCTATTCCAGGCTATTCAATATCTGGGACTGCGTACCAGGACAAAGTAGCCGGTATACTGTGATACAGGAAGAGCCAGACATGAATCGGAAAGGGTCACCTTCCTCATTAGGAGAAAGGGTGCGTGCTAAAGCAAAGCTACAGCAGCTCTTTTTCTTTCCTTGCGACTCTTTACCGGCTGACCCGCAGTAATCTCCTCTTCCTCTCCAACCAGTCGAGTGTCTTTTCGATCCTCTCCTCCGCCCCTTCGCTACCTTTCTAAGTCTAAGAGTAACTCGCTTCTTTAAGCATGCCCTTAGCACCAAGACTGCCTTCCTCCAAGAGCAGAAAGAGCCATTCTTGCTGCCCGTCTGTCTTCATTCAACGACAAGAGATGTCGGATGAAATAGCTGCGCTCGCTTATTCGATTCGTCTTCGAGCATCGCTGGCAAAAAACCTCGTTGAGAGAGCACTAGGTTGATTCTACAGGAATGGAATCATAGATTGAAGCTTAGGCAAGCCCCTTGAGACTGACTAAGTAAGGAGCAGCGGCTGCCCACTCTGCCTTTCCTTCTTACTTTCCTGAGCGAAGAAGGGAATCGCTACTTCGGATGCAAGCAAGGAAGCGCTAACCTATACCTATACGACTGCTATTCTTATTGATATTGATCAATGCGGGCTAAGGACGTTGATACCTGAGCCCCCTTCCAGTCTTGTTTTCATGCTCCCCAGTCGAGATGCAAAAGAAGTGACCACCGTCGATTCCTAGATGCTTTTTATACGCAATTAAAGAAAGAAATGGTTGAATAATCGGAATAGTCTAATGCCTTGCTCCAGTCGAAGAGCTTTCATCTTCATCGATGCTAAAGGCAAAGGCATGAGCGGAGATAGGAGCACGGGTAGCATTTCAGGCATCGGAGTGAGCTGGAGCACGATGGACAGATGCAGATGCAGAGCAGAGGTAGTTAGATCGAAAGCATCACTAGCACCCCCACTTTTTCAGAGTAAGGCACATAGTTCACAGAGGCTAAGGCATAGGTAGCGGCACCAGTACCAGTAGCATCATAGGCACCAGGCCCTCGGTCTGTCTGTGCGGCTTCGAATGATCGGGTTTCAACGGCTTCCCTAGCTGTGCTGATCTATCTGGCAGTTCACTACGCGCCGAATGATTCTTTGCTATTTCCTCTCTCTGTCTGTTAGCGTGACCCTACTTCTAGCCTGCTTTGTCTTTAAAGAGACGAGCTCTCCTCTTCTCGTCTGGGCCTTAACAACAAATCAAGCGTAACTGCCGCTTCTTACGAGTCGATTTTCCGACTTTTAGATGAGTCCAGTCCTTAAGCTAAGGAAGGACTCAAGTCGTAAAGCCTATCTATGGAGCCTCTGGCTTTAAGGAAGGATGGAAGTAGTCAAGCGTAACAGTTTGATTGGGTTCCTTAGATTTCCCATTAGGCTAATAAAGGGACCGGGCCGATGCTTCTATTCTAACAGCAATCTCGCATCCATAGAGATGGTCTTCTTTAACCACGTAGTCTTATCTCCAGTAAAATAATCCGTCAATCGAGCCGAAACTCGACCTATGAGTGTCAAGGGAGGATTCCCCACTTAGGGCAACCAAGCACGCCCCTTTTTAAAAGTACAAAACGGGGGATGGAACGAAGAAGAGAGACCGATCAAGGAAACAAAGACAGACTAGCTACGCCTGCAAGATCCAGCACCTAAGACTTGAGCCCTCCTTCCCCGAGCCTAAGCGAACGAGCCTGAAAGCCAAGCCGGAAACGAGTATCTTTGTATTCATAGGCAAGCCCGCTCGCCACAAGCAAGCCCTTCCCCATCGAGTCGAGTAGCCTTGAATAGCTCTCTTCTCCCTCTTTCCTTTCGCGTACTCCTCTGTCTCTTTCCTATCTTCTCTCTTCAA